>JAULBZ010005488.1:0-13368 GCA_032360805.1 Neoturris breviconis | reverse complement strand
CAATCGCACGTCTTGCACAGTTTGCGCGTGTGTGGGCGCGTGCGCGTGCGATCGCACGCCTCTCCTGGCAAAGCCTGAGCCTTAGCATATAGTTTATACATATAGCCTATACATATCTTATACACATAGTCTATGTTCATATGGTATATATATACATGTAACCTATACGATGTAGCCTATGTATACATATACATATACTGTAATCTATGCATATGCACCAGTATCCTAGCCTAAATGCATATAACCTGTATTAATGGAGCCTAAATACATTTAACCTAACCTACAATATATAATAACATAAAGCCTATATGTCATAGCCTATGTATATATCCCGTTAACAGATGGTGTTTATACATTTGACCTATATAACATAGCCTATCTATACCTATACATATACTGCAATCTATGCATATATATACAGTATCATATAGGTATAACCTAAATACCTATAACCTATGTACATGTAGCTTATATACATTGTAACCTATACATATTTGTCATATGTTCATATGTATACAGTACCATACATAGCCCTCTATACATATAGCATATGCTTGTAGCGTATACATAGTTCAATCTCAGTGGGCAAAAACTTGTTCAAATTCCACAGTAAAGACACTAGAACAACGCTGGGATGATATATAATGTATGCGAATCATTTCCGTTTGCTAGGTTTAACTTTTGCTTGGCAGGCTACTTGTCAACATTAAATTTGTTCATTATTTCGAGCAATGATTGTCACAGGCGTTGAAATAACTGCCAGTCATCACTGTGGAGGAGAAATTTTCTGAAAAATCTCTTCTTCACAGTGATGGCCAGCATTTATTTCAACCCCTGTTGTCATGAGACTGTCACATCTTTATGTATTAGGCTGGTGTTTGTATATATTTGTCAGTCACCTTGTCTACTAACACATGTCATGTTCATATTGTAGATCGTGTACATCCATACTTTTTAGACTATATTATACACATCCTCAAAATTTGGACGACTGTGTGCAGATAGATGCATTTTTTCTATTTTAGAGTGACTTGTGATACTCCTGTTTTAGACTAGCGTATAAATACTATTTTATTTTCGGACTGATTTTTGCGTCTTCTTATTTTAGACCGGTACTTCTTGTATTTTAGACTGACTTGTGCATCCTTTTCAACTAATGATTCGATACTTGCTGCTGGATTTGAAGATTCATCTGTGAGATATTGGAATATTGTGGCAAAAAATAAATTAGACACAAGAACATCTGAAGGTATTGTAAAAACAGATTTAAGCTTATATCCAATGTGTGGAGATCTGCAAATATATTTCACACCCACCAGTTACAGTATAATATTATACTAATCTAAATACAAAACAAAAATGTTATTAAGCCTGATTTACTCTTATCTGGATCTGGATCGGACCCCTTTTCAGCAATTTTACCGGTTGACTTAAAATCAGACCAAATTGGACTTAAAAAAAAGTTGAAAAAGTTTCAAAGATCATAAGGATCCGTTCTGAATCGATTTTTTTAAGAGCCAATCAAATTTCTTTAAATTGTCCGATCCAATCCGGTCCAAATCCAGATTAATTGGAAATTAGGTTTAACTACTCAGAATAAGGAACCATCTCCAAAATTTGTTCCCAGGTGAATAGTTCTGAATCATTGATCTTGCAATTGATTGGTTTTTTCAATTCCTCTACAAAGTGGTTAGAATAGGAACAATCACTATGGGGGACTAATTTCTGAGGATAGCCTCAGGCTAATAAACCTGAAGCTGTACTCTTGTTCTTATCACCAATATTGCCCTTTCCTTAAGCAAGTGATATCAGACGTGATTTGTGTTATTCTAGATGAGAAATCGACTGATCTCATTTCAACTGGAAAAGAATGCAATATCCTGAGAGGACACAGTGGAATTGTGTACCAAGTGGAATTTCTTCGTGACGAAAATCAATTACTTACATCGTCTAAGGATAAATCAGGTATATATCAAGGTGTGAGATCAATTTCTACCAATGGAATGTCTTCTTTTGGCTTTCGCAGCGATTGTTTTGCCTAATGGCAATCAACCTTTATTGATTGTCTGCCATGTGGACACATAGTGCATAGCATCTACAAGTATCTGCCCACTGTAGCATTCATTAGTATATGCATGTGGTACCTAGTACATACCTTTTTACTTCGAATAAATGCCCTACCTCAAGTGGACGCCTTCCTCGTCTAAATTCCCCGCCGTGAATTTAAGGAAAATTATAATTACGTTTGAAAACAACGGTTTTGGATCTTGACGAGGCTGACCATTTGGTTCTGGATAAGAGTGACGATGAGAACGATTTTTTATTAATGTGTAAAAACGTATGTATGTAGTCCATGAAATTACTGAAAGGAAAATATTTTTCAAATATCCAAAACAGACGCCTCCCTTGAATAAACTCCCCCTAAAAATCTAAAAATTAAATAGACGTCCCTGATGTTTATTCGAAGTAATACGGTAGTATCTACAAGAATCTGCACACTGTAGCATACATATGTATATCCATATGGTACCTAGTACGTGGCATCTACAAGTAGTGGCTCAGTGGTTAACCCTATTCGGTATGGGGTGAGGCACAAAGTACCCGCCTGATATTCTTTTTATCATAACTTCTGAACAAATGGCTATTATGACTAGAAATTTTGGAACTTTTCCTATAATTTATCTAGGACCATTTTTAAGAATTCCCTTAGCAGCGAATCTTATTATTTTTGCTTAAAAAACATTTTGAAAAAAAAAACTTCACATAATTTTATTTTTTTGAATCACCTATTTTGGTCCTGATGACGTCATCAAAGAAATAATTATGCCAAATAGTTATTATTGTGTTTCAATACTATAGCATGTTCTCTAAGTAGGGTCAATAGGGTAGGTTGGGGGTTGTATCACCCGTCATGTGAATGATTAAGATCTGGAGAGGATAAAAACATACTCCTTCTCCTAATAGTGGCATCGGCCTTAAGAGGAGGGAATTATTTTTTTTAAAAAAAAGTATCTGCCCACTGTAGCATCGGTAAGTATGATAGTACTGGAGAAAATGAAGATATCAAATACTTAGTATGTAGTACAATTCTTCACATTATGACAGTAATTTAGTGAGGTTTGAACTCACACAACACTTCAATTCAGCTGGCTTTAGAACCAGCGCTCTAACCGAACCTAATATTATCTGGTAGTTGTGTTGCACATAAGTACAAATAATCACTACAAAGCCTAGGAGTTGAAATAACAGCTGGTCATCACTGTGGAGGAGAGATTTTTTAGCAATTGACTAAAAATATTCTGAAAAATCTCCTCCACAGTGATGATGACTGGCTGTTATTTCAAGCCCTGTTTAAATGTACTTTCTTTCATTTTCAGTTCGACTTTGGAATGTGAACTCTTCAAAATGTTTAGTTGAGTACCGTGGTCATAATTATTCCGTTCTGGATACTAGTGCCAGTCCTCAAGGATATTATTTTGCATCAGCATCAATGGATCGTACAATAAGATTATGGAATATGGAATGCGCTTACCCTCTTCGTATATTTGCTGGACATAGTGAAAGTGTTGATGTAAGTTGGTTCTACGGTGTCATATGAAAGAAAAAATGTGGCAGAATGATTTTTTAACCTGGATTCAGGCTACAAAATCTCTTTCACACTGATTGTTTCCTCTTATTGGGAGCACTAGGCTGGAAATTTTTATTAGCATTAAACGTCTGATCTAGTCTGTTTAAAAATCTGGTATATTATTATAATATGTAGATTGAGGTTTTTTCTGTTCTGAAACTAATATTGCCTATAGTATGTGATTGAGGAAATAATGGGCCATGCCCAGCCAGCAAAAACCTGCTCAAAGTCAGAAAAATAACGTTGTTTTACTGACTTTGAACAGGCTTTTGCCAGTTGGGTAGTGGTCGAAGTAAGAGTATATAATCACATAAGAGGAATAATTTTTGAGCATAGAGACAAATTGAAATTCGTGCAAAAAAATTAGAATTTTAACTTGACAAAAAAGCCTTAAATTTTAATAAGCAAGACGAACTGCGTCGAAATTTGAATTTGTTCCAAGACTACCAGAAACAACAGAATTGTCGAGTTTGCAAAATAACCTAAGATCCTGAGCCCTATAAGCCATTTATGAAATTCGAAATCACACTTCCAATACCCAATGGGCAAAAACTTGTTCAAACTTTACTGTGGACTTTGAACAAGTTTTTGCCCACTGGGGTAAAGTGTTTAACGGATTTTTCTGGATTTGTTGAAAAACTAACTGACTCCTACTTCTGCTTGTTACATATATTTAGACAAATCAAAATTTGTTTTCATTTCAGTGTGTGGCTTTCCATCCAAATAGTAATTATGTTGCTTCAGGATCAACTGATAAATCTTGCAGATTATGGGATTTACAGAGTGGACAGTTTGTACGCGTGTTTGTTGGACATAAGGTATAAACTAATCAGTACTTGAAGTGAGATAATAAAAAAAATCACGGTGGAGGAGTGATTTTTTGAACACATGCTCAAAAATCACTCCTCCACAGTGATTATTTGCCCTTATTTCCAGCACTGCTAATATTGATTTCAGACGGATTAACTAAATTGAATTTTGTCATGCACTTCTTATTCCAGATGTTGTGTGTAAGCAATTCAGTGCACAATATCTTGTTAGTTGAAGATAATATACCATGTCTTTTAGGAGAACTATTTCCATTCTGAATATATTAGAAAGCCAATTATCACCGGTTCCATTTAACGCCGGCCCTTACCGCGAGGAGCTCTGGCTTTAGAAAAACCGGTCTTATTGTCGTACATAGGCCTAAAATGGTGGCACTACCAACATGGTATTTAATTGTCTGGTGCAATTATTTTTTTGAGAAAATTAAGATAGAATGGATAAAAACTTAAGCTTCAATACCATTTTGGCACCGTATGACAAATTTTATAAGATCTGCGTCGAGTATTTATCACGATTTCTGTTAAGTTTGAAACATAACCAGCCTCTTCTCATGCACTCGCAAGATTTTTTAAGAATGCTCTTCTTACCTTAAGGGAAGAAAGTATTTGCAGAACAAGAAAATGCGTAATTACGAATCACACCTCGAAAAAAGCACATTTTGTGAAAAGGAATGCGAGTCAGTAATTTAAACAGATTTTTTTTTGGCACTTAATTCGTCTAAAAAAAAAATTATACTGTTTTTCGTAATGTAAATAAACAAAGCAAGCGAAGCACTTGAAAATCTTGTAAAAAAATGCGGAATTTAAGAATGCGAATCACTTTAAAATCTTGAGTAAGGGGCAAATTCGCTTTCTTTAATTCCGCATTCTTTTCTTACACATACTTTTCTTCCGCATTCGTTTCACCCCTTAAGGTAATCTTTGAAACTGGAACAGCACATGAATCGACACGCTATAAGACCATTTAATATACAAGTAAATACTTTCATTGGCTTCTAGCAGAATGAAGAGTTTTAAATAACAGAAATGCGACATGCAAATGATTGTTGAAAGTTCATTACAAACAGTATTTTTTTGTTTATTTTAACCTACTTTTATTGAGAGAAATTTCCCCGGTTGGTGCCATATGTATCGCTAAATATTTTGATTTTCGCGTGGATTTATTATCGTAGTTGGAAGGGATATGTATTCCCTTAAATCAGCGCCGAGGGAGTGAGGCTATATTCAAGAGAGGCGTTTAATAAACACATTCACAAATACATGAATGTCTGCTCAAAGTAGAACTTGTTGCAATGCAATAACTTCCTTTTTGTGATCAAATGAGGCGCTTATATCAAATTTGTGAAAATGAAGAGAAAATCGTTATATCTAACTAAAAATACAAATTTTGTTTGTTTGTTTTTTCTTATTTTAGACTATTGTTTATTTTATTACTGATAGTATATTAGACTTGGGTCCCTGGAGGAGGCATGGAACTTCCGTGTACATATTATATATATGCTGCAAAAATTCATAAAAACTATATCCGTAACAAAATTAAAGAAGCAGAAAAAAATCTCGCATTTTAAGTGAAACAAAAAATTCATTGTTTTCGATATCTCCTTTCCCTAGATGCGTTTATCTGAGGGTGCGCTTATTCACGGGGGCGCTTATAAACGGGAATAAAATTTTGGTAAGGATTTGGTACGCTTAACAATAGGTGCGCTTATAATCGCTTGATTTCGGCATTTTACGGTATACCAGTGTAAAATAAAACATTACATTAGTTTAGTTACCCCCGGCTGTCACAGAACAAAAAGTAAAAAACCGAAAGCAATAGACAGACTTTTAATACCTTAGATATTTCTATTGATAATATTTAAAATCGTTTTCTTTGTTTTTGGTTGAAAACATCCACTTTCAAGGAGAAGGCTTATTACAAAATACCTAGTAAAAGGGGGCAGCGCTTATTAAACAGATACGTTCAACGTCAGCTAAATATTGTTAGAACAACGTTCTAACTGAGTACCATTACATATATTTCATATTTCACGCGGATATATTTTCACAGTTGAAATTAACAAACGTTCTTTCGCGGAAATTTAATTTTGCGGAAGGATCATATAACACCCGCGAAAATTTCTCCAGTCGAAAATCTCTGCCAATAAAATATGCATAGAAAGAAAACAAATTTGTTAATACTTCTTACTAGATTTTAATTTACTCTTCTAGGCGCCAATACGCGCTTTGTCATTCACCAACGATGGCAAGTATCTGTTGTCGGCTGGCGAAGATGCGAGCATCATGGTATGGGACTTATCGAATGGTCAAATCTTAAATGAAATCAATGGTCACAAAAAGACAATATATAGTTTAGCATTTAGCTCAGATGGTACCATGCTTGCATCTGGAGGTATAGATGGTGTAATAAAAGTTTGGGAAAGCGAATCATTGCTTAAGAAAAGTGGTAACTTGCTGTTGAAAAGTAAACATGATATTATTGGAAGTTACTCAACTAACGTAAACAGTATATTAACGTTAAAGTTTTCGTCGGGAAATCTTTTACTTACTTCGGGTTTAGCAGATGGAAGGTGATATATTTTATAGCAGTTAGAACTCAGTGTTTAAAATAGGATCATTTAATCACTGCGGAGGGGGGATTTTTGGGTATAGCTTCAGGCTTTATAGCTTGAAGCTATACTCAGAAATCTCTCCTCCATAGTGATTATTTACTCTTATTTTAAGCACGAATAACTATATTTATTTATACATACACATATTCTAAATCCAAGCCTGAATATAACTGCCGGATATCACCTGTGAAGGAGTGTTTTTTGAGTATAGTGACGCAAAAAACACTCCTCCACAGGTGATGTCCGGCAGTTATATTCAGGCTTGAAATCATATATTTATTCCCCAACAACTGCTCATGCAAGATTGTCCATAAAACAGCGCTACAAGCTGTACAATAAACATTTTGTTCAAGGCTGAATATAACTGTCGAACATTACCTGGGAAAGACTGTTTTTGAGTACAGTTTTCAGATTTCCAGCTAAATGTTACGCTCAATAAAACACTCCTTCACAGTTTATTCAGTAGAAATCATGTCTTATAACGTTAATTGATGTTCCATAAATTTTATCGTACATGCTATGACCATTAAATCACTATCCGAAAATCTCGTATAAAGGCATACATAGGCGCTTATATAAAAAAAGATTGGGGATTTCGTAACCGTGCTAGGTATAGGCTCTGGCGTTTCTTATTTCCTACTCATAAATTTCGTAAAATAACACTTGTTTGATCATTTGAATGTCAAATGGCATCATCATAAGAACTTATATTGTGAAATCAAAGGCTCGATTTCCTACTGTGTTGGAAATAGCCTGAATCCTAGTCCTTAAACACTAACAAGTACTGCTCTGTGTGAGGCTCAGGCAATAGTGAAGGTAGTTACATACCATAGATTACCATGTGACAAGTTAAAGTAATTGTTAATATTATAGTTAAAGTTGAGTAATCTTGTGCGGTCCTGCCTTTCCAAATGATTGACGTGGCTTTGTTATAGCGAGAAAATCTTTTCGGTTATAGGCGCCGGTGCCCGAGCGTGGTAGGGTGGCGTTCTCATTCAATTTAATGTTAACTTAAAATAGTGTTCACTTTAAGAAGCTTTATCAGATTTAGTAACTGATGTGAATTTGAATATCACGGAGCAAATTTTGAAAAAATTTATATGTGTTGGGAAAATATGATTCTAGTATTATTTATGTACTTAAAAACGTTATTTGTACCATAATTTTTAAAGAAAATATATCATAAACACAAGTACTTTAACTATGTTAGATCCTATCCAGAGAGCGCTATAATTCCTGTTTTCTGACCCACATGTCTATAACATGGTTCGCAGAAGGTATACTGCGCTTCCGCATCCGGGAATTATAGCGCACCCTGATCCTAACAGCTGCAATTAATCCCTTTTTTGAGAAGAAAGAATTCAGTTTCTGAGTTAATTAATATCCTGCGGATAAGCCCACCCACATATAAACTCGCCTCCGATCCATTAAGGAAATTTACTTCAGAAAATCAAGAAGACTTAACTTTGTATGCTTGTAATGTTTAATTAAATACAGTTATTACAAAGTTTTAATAAATACAAGCAGATTTCCCTGCTGTTGCTATGTTATTTCGCACTGATTCAAGACAACGCACAGTAAATGAGAGTTGACAAGATTTCACTAGCTTCGGATGAAGACATAACAGTGTAATTGGACGAATTGATCTTACGTTTTTGATTGGCTGCAGTGCAAGGGTTTCCTAAGAGTTATGATCAAAGTGACAGTTTGGGAATATCCTTTTTCGAAGAACAAGTAACCAGAAAGAACCTCAATACACATACATAATACATCCCTACACATAACACACGCACCAATAATGGCAGATAAACAACCGTTCAAACTTGGTTTTGTTGAAAACTTCATGCTTAGCGGCGTTGCTGCTGCTGTATCGAAGACTGCTGCTGCTCCGATTGAACGTGTAAAACTTTTAATCCAAAATCAAAATGAAATGATTAAGCAAGGGACACTTTCTGAACCATACAAAGGAGTTGTTGATTGCACCTTGAAGACATTCAAAAGTGAAGGTAGCTATATCAGTTCTCTTTCACTTTGTTTATTGATGTCAGGTTTCTTGTAAGAGCGCATCATCAGGAATTAGCTCCTCTTTCCAATTGCGTGTCAGGCTGAATCCCGCAGTCTAATCATTAACAGTAGAGAAGAGGGGTCGCCCTTCATGGAACACTGCAGTGACATACTTACGTGAGTTTACATTTTTGATAGAGAAGTCACTGCACTAGAGTGTTTCTAAAATGGCGACGTTTCTAAGCGGTTGCATAAAGAGCGACCCCTCTCTAGTTTTAGTAACCCTCAAAATAGTTGTAGTATATAGTCGCAGTAAAATCTAGCGTCTCTGCTGCGCTTTGATCAAGTTTACCTATTGGGTAGAGCCCTGCTGTTTTTTTAAACGCTCCATTCCTTTGTCTCAAATCTGTTTGCTCTATCTTCGCGACACAATTTTTATTTTATAAGCATGAGTAAAATATACATGCTTGTAGCTAAATTTTAAAATCTTAGCTTTAGAAATAATGATTGTTATCTTATGCGGTGAGTTTTGTCCGCCGATTACTTTATCCTTCAAGGTTGTTTTTACACAGTTCTTTCGATTTGTCAGGTTACTAACAGTTTACAAGAATACTTTTGTGGATATTTTAGTGATTTTTGTTCGTTCGAATACTAGCTATATGTCCCATATTGTTGTTTGTATAGCATCGTAGATTCGGTTTCTGGTTTTCCACAACCTCGATCCCAGCGTTTCTCCTCTCTTTTTAACCGTTTTCGCAAATTTAGACGTCAAGAGAGAAGAAGCTCGGGGATCGAGGTTGGGTTTTCCACACACAGTGTACGAAATCTGGGAATTATGCCTGGCATATGCTTAACCCTTCATTAGTATGGTGACTCCCTGAATTTTTAGATTTTATGGTGAAATTAACATAACTAAAATTGTTTTTCAGGAGGTTATTTTCTTTAAAATCTACATCATACTTTTGTGACTTTTTGCCCCCTGGAATCTTCTAATACCTTCTTATGAATTAACAAATTTCCGAGGGTACCCTTACGTTAATTTTCAAAGGGACAGGTTCATTATGATTATGGCCGGTGTGCTTAAAAAGAAAAAAAGGTGTATTTGCTTATGATCAAATTAAACTATGGAACCATCTCAAAAATAATACCTACAGCAGAGAGTACTGAGTCAACAATCTGGCAATGGATTGGTTCCTTCGTACCGAATAAACCAATCCATTGCAAGTTCGTTGACCTAACACACTTCTGTATAGATTCGCGTTTGTGATGATTTTAGCAATTTTAGTTGATTTAATCTTGCCAAAAAAGTTGGTTTTGGAGCGAAATTTTGAGAAAGTTCCTTAAACGTTTATTATTTCTGAACACAAGCTATTTTTTGTTGTCATTTTCGATATATTCTCTTTTAGGATTCTATCCGTTTTGGAGGGGAAATTTGGCTAACTGTATCCGTTATTTCCCAACACAAGCTTTAAACTTTGCATTTAAAGATAAAATCAAAGCAGTATTCAAACAAAACAAAAATGACGGATACGTTATCAACTTCTCAAAAAATATCGCTGCAGGAGGAGCTGCTGGTGCAATGTCGCTTTGCTTTGTGTATTCTCTTGATTATGCCCGTACAAAACTTGCAAACGACTTGAAGTCAAGCAAAGGTGGAGAACGTCAATACAATGGATTGGTGGATGTATACCGTAAAACTCTAGCTTCAGATGGTATCGGTGGATTATACCGTGGTTTTGTGATTTCCTGCGTTGGTATTGTGGTTTACAGAGGGTGCTATTTTGGTTTCTATGACAGTTTGAAACCAATTCTTCTTGGAGACGATGCTAGTCTTGCAATGTCGTTTTTGCTTGGTTATGGAGTGACTGTTACATCGGGTTTAATCTCCTACCCAGTTGATACTATCCGACGTCGTATGATGATGACATCTGGACAAGCTGTTAAATACAAGGGATCAATTGATTGCACTAGACAAATCCTTAAAAGTGAAGGTTTTGCATCTCTTTTCAAGGGAGCTGGTGCAAACATTTTACGTGGAGTCGCTGGAGCTGGTGTTTTAGCAGGATTCGATGCTTTTAAAAATGTTTACGTTAATATGCGTTCGGGAGTATAAAAAAATATCCTGTTGCATTTAAATGAGAAAATATATGTAAATACCATACTCTACTTCTTCATCCCTCGTTCCCAGGGCTTCTTGCCTTTTTGAACACGGAAGAGTTGCTCTTCTGTGTTCGAAAAGGCAAGAAGCCTTGGGAGCGAGGTTGTCTACTTCTTCATCCCGGTGGACTTTGCTGCATCAGAACCTTATTTCCTGTCCCAGGTATGCTTCGAGTTCTCCTGCAAATAGCCAATCTCGTTCCAAGGAAACGCTTATTTCATTAAAGGTGCAAAATCACCCCATTTTGGTCAAACTTTTATATACATGACATAAAAGCTTATCAAGTCAGTTACACATTCTGAAAATTTGATTCCCTAATGACAATTATTTGTGATTACAGTATTTTTTATACTAACTGTGTGGCAGCCATATTGTTTGGCCAAACTTCATTGATTATATGCATAATTACATAAATTGTAGCTAGCATTTGGTAAAATAATTCTTTATTTAACCCACTCCCTGTTACTTATAAATGCTCAAATCTTCAGGGCTCGATCAGCAATTGTCAATAATGAACTTGGCATCGATTTTGGAATTTTGACAAAATAGGGTGATTGTGCGACTTAAAGCTGATATCATATAAAACTAAAAACCTTTGTTTGAAACAATTTGATGTACTTGCGATAATAACTATGATAAGATATAAAGTAGCTATAAGGGGATTTGAACTATCTACCAATTCGGAAGAAAAAAATCACAAATATTAAGACATCGCTCGATATTATTTAGACGCTGCATATAAACCTCGTTCCATGGGCGTTTTGTCTTTTTGAAAGAAGGAGAACGGTACTTTTTCTGGGAACGAGGTTGGTTTGATGTCATTTGATTTCTATTACAGTGCATGGAAAATGCATTAGCTATTATGTACTGTTCGTGATGTTAAGATCGCGTTATATACATCGGTCTAGAATTACATTAATTAGCCATCTCAACCTCGTTGCTCAGGGCTACTTGTCTCTTCGAGATGCGGAGAGCGGCACTCTCCTTCGAGGAGGTTACAACCAAACAGTCCAATTGAAATTTTTGCAGGCATAAGATCACTATGTTGTGGCTGGTTATTATGGAGATCGTGGCAGTATAAACCAACTATTCTCGATTATCTCTATTGAATTAGATTACAGTGTACAAGTGTACAGTGTACAAAAGTTATTGCATTGCATCAAGCTCTATTTTGAGCATTTTCATGCATTTGTGAATTGGTCTATTGATTATCCAGAAGGCAAAAACTTGTTCAAAGTCCGCAGTAAAGACGCTAGAACAACGTCGAAGGACGTTGTGGTGGCGTCTTTACTGAGGACTTTGAACAAGTTTTTGTCCACTGGGTAAATGCTTTAATGAACGGTTAATAGGTTATTATCAAAATATGTTATTATTGCCCCTTCTAGTTCATAAAGCTCAGGGTAAATCTTTAAATAAACACTGAAGGCGCTAAGTGGTCATTTATGGTAGGTCATGATTTTATTATTTCAGAATGAAAACAAACAACAGCAATAAAAGTCTTAAATATCCTGTGGGATCTTAAAATCTATATCAATGAAACTAATTATATTTCAAGCATGGCTCAATTAAATTTTAATTGCTTCATTGTCAAATGAATACAATTCACTACTTTAATTATACATATTAATTAGACAACGAAAGTACTAATTGCATATTTGTCCTAGTAGGCGAAAACTTGTTCAAAGTCCGCAGTAAAGATGCTAGAACGACGTTGAAGGACTTTGTTCTAGCGTCTCTTCTGCGGACTTTGAACATGTTTTTTCCTACTGAGTTGTTACATCATGATTACAAGAGGCAATATAGTAATGCTTAGTATTGTGGTCATAAAATCAATTACTGTATCCTTGTATAATTTAACTTCCTTAAGGGAGTTAGGCGAATATTTTTTACGCGTGCTTTGCTTGGTAAAATTAACGTGCAGTACACACACAGTGACGCTTGACACATGACATGTCATTGTTTCGATGTTGAAACGGCAACTATACATCCTCATGCATGAAAAACCAAACAACTAAACAAACAGGCGTCTAATAGAGGTCACAATTTAACCCTATTTGGGCCGGGGGGGGGGGGGGGGGGGGTGGGCGGGGGTGGGGGGGGGGGGGGGGGTGGGGGGGGGGGGGGGGGGGGGGGGGGGGG
>JAULBZ010005487.1:0-13369 GCA_032360805.1 Neoturris breviconis | reverse complement strand
CTCATGACAAGATAGCATATCATCTTATTGGTTCAATTTGTCTCATGAAAAGCTATCATATCATCTTATTGGTTCAACTTGTCTCATGACAAGATAGCAAATCATCTTATTGGTTCAATTTGTCTCATGAAAAGATAGCAAATCATCTTATTGGTTCAATTTGTCTCATGACAAGATAGCATATCATCTTATTGGTTCAATTTGTCTCATGAAAAGCTATCATATCATCTTATTGGTTCAATTTGTCTCATGACAAGATAGCAAATCATCTTATTGGTTCAATTTGTCTCAAGATGTTACAGAATGATAATCTAAACCATTCAAAAAATTTAAAAGGAAGGTTATATTATACATGTGGAACGATCATAATGTCTAGGAACTGTGCTTTAATAACATGCGTTCAGATCATCACTTTTTATCTCATTGTAATTTCTTTTTTAAATTTATATATAACTAATCATTAATAAGTTTCTCGGAAATGTGGAACAAAAAAAGACTGATCAATTATTTTAATAAATTCTCAGAAATACTCTTAGAAGAGTTGAAAACAAAAAAATATCCCGCACTAACGAACAAAGAGTTTAAACGCATTATTATATGCATTAAAGTTAGACCAAGCTTGTAAACTTGCATCACTATTAACTTTATAATAACCCCAGAAGGCATTCTTTTAAATATTTTCCAATGAACAGGTAATGATCAGCATTCAGAAGAGAACATTGAATTTAACATCACAGCCATTGATTCAATGTGATTTCCAATTAAAGCTGTATAGTATCTTTCGAGGAAGGTTTTCCTCGGAAAAAAAGCCAAACAATCAATTTGAAAATCGTTCCCTCTCCCACATATCATTTTACCTTATTGATATTACTTTTTGCTGGTACTTATTTTTACGAACAAATTTTTTTCGCTTTTCGTGGGTACTTATTTTTGCAATTCCTTATAGTCTACAAATGGGTACAAATTTTCTCAAATTCCTAATTTTGGTCTGAATAAAACCTGGAAAATTTAATATTCCTACGAAATACTAAAAGTAAAATGTATTAAACGTCATTGAAATGGTCAAATGCATTTTTAATGATTTATTTTCTCTGTTCATGTTAGACATCATAGAAAATATACAAAATAAGTTTTGCTACCACAACAAGAATTGAATAATTTTATATTTTGTATGCGCACGCGCACGCGCTACCGATTGCTACTGTGAGTAAGGCCATAGATCAAATATTGTCTATGTATTGTTGAAAGTTTGTAGAATCATTTATGGCATAAAAAAATGGGAAAATAGTTTCCTCTTTTTTTTTTAAAGTTGAATATAAAAATAATTTTACCGACAGACGAACAGACCGTCTGACTGACCCTACCTAAATTTTATGACTGAGGACAAACAAACAATATTTTAAGGATGACCTCAGGAAAATACAGAAAGATAACTTAAAATAATTATTTGAGGGTAATTTTGAATATGAAACTGTAAAACCAGTATCATCATCCTATATTGTGAGGTTTAAACCCAATGGACAAAAACTTGTTCAAAGTCGACAGTAAAGACACTAGAACAACATTGAAAACATTGTTCTAGCGTTTTTACTGCGAAAACGTTGTTCTAGCGTCTTTACTGCGAACTTTGAACAAGTTTTTGCCCATTGGGAACTTATATCATTGTCAATTAATGAAGCTGGATACGAAGCCGATAAACCTTACTTAATACACCCACTTGTATGTACTACAAGCATGTACATTCGTTTCTGCATCCCATAGATGAAGCTGAATACAGAGCAAATATTTAATCTAATGTACCAACCTTGCACGTACTACAAACCTGTAGATATCATTTTACATATCATAGTCATAGAAACCTTACATTGAGTTTGACACTAAAACTCCAGCATTAGAAAGAATAATTTTCTTTTTACTCTTTCGCTGAATTTAAAAAAGTTATGTTAACTCTAGTGATTTTTTTACTGTTTTTGAAAACCTTTTTTCAGTGGTTGTTTATATTCAGTGAAAATCAGATTCTAACTATGTGTGAACGCTTTGGATTTTAAATATGGGGTGTTTACATTCAGTCAAAAATTCAGGTTAGGTTCTAATGTTTTTCACATGTTATTATTATTTTCCCTCCTTCCTAAAAATGAGGATAAAATAAAATTCACCGGAAATGCAATTTAAAAGCTCAATCGGACAATAGCACACTCAAATCTACTTAGGTGACATTAGGTATATTCAGGCCATTTAAAGTGATTTTAATGTCAATTACATGCTAGAGATTGTTTTTAGTTGCTGAATATCTAAATTCAGAAAAGACACTGCTGTTAATTTAATGATGTAATAAAATTAATTTTGTGAGAATGTACTTTGTGTATTGACAAAAAGTATTTAAATTCATGGTTCAGGAAATATATTTTGTAATATGTATATATAATTATATGAGTAACTTTCAATTGTAAGTTTCAACAATTTGTTTACAAGAAATATTCCATTCCTCTCTTTGTTGAGCCTGGTTTTCATTGGATCATAAGAAATCATAAGGGTCGTAAGAAATCACAAGAAAAAAATAATTTTTTGTGTATTTTCACTGAATCGTAAGAAATTGTAAATGTAAGAAATCACAACTTTTGATATTTTTGAATCAAAACATAAACAATGTACAACTTGTTTTATTCACAAAGCATTTTGATACGAATTAATTATATGATAAGCTCGGAAGACTCCAGAACAATATAAACAAAAGATATCGACATAAAATGTTCAAAATTGTAAGGAAAGATTAAGTTTCCTTTGTGATTTCTTAATGACACAAGATAAAATAAATTTTATTTTACGATTCCTTATGATCTGGTGAATACCAGGCATTAGCATGCAATATTTCTATTCTCTTTAGTGTTTCATACACATACAGTAGTACCAACTCTTTCCAAAGCTTCCCAGAGGGCCGACATCTACCTTCAAAATGCTTAGCCAAGTAGTTTGTTGTCCACCCTTCGTTTTGTTTCAACCATTGACTGAGCAAACAGCACTGAATGTCCTTCAGGTAGAAACCTTCTCACAACATGTCCCAGCCAAAGTAGTCTGTGATGTTTGACACATTTGACCCTTTGATGGACGTTATAACAAATTCGAAGACCTGACCCAAATATTTTGCGAGCCTTTTTAAATTTCTTATAGAATGATCTATTCTGAAAAAAACTGTGCTTATAATCTAAAAAAGAATAACAGGCATGTTTATATTTGAGTAGGTTGAGTAGGTTTAAATTTAAATAGGTAGCAGCAGACATAAAAATTATTTCCAAGTCAACACGTGAGATTTCCTTTCCTACCCCGGTTACGCAGATATTTGAAGTGTACAACATTCCCAAATGAATGAGTTCTTTGATGATATGTGTCTTTGTTATTTTCAGATGAGCTTTCTTATTGACTGGAAATATCAGAAGCGCTATCCAGCTGTCATCTTGTTTATCTTAAGCGTTTGTTATCTGTTTTGTTTGTTTGGTTGGATTCTTCAATTTATTGTTCAATCAGACGTTATTTATTGTACTTCAAAAGGAGAACGACGGATAAATGAACCAAGGTTAACAAACTGTTTTCCAAGTTTTCACTGACACCTTTAGGTCACTGACACAGTGTGTCCTCAAATAATTATTTTGTCTGTTATTGAATACCTTATCAGAAATTAACCAAGGTGGAAATTCACCTGTGACAAAATTAACCCGAAAAGAATTAACGCAAATTTTCAAAAAAATTGATTAAGTTGGAGGAAATTAACAGTAAATAGTGGTGAAAATTAATCCAAAAAGAAGTAACACAAATTTTCCATTTTTGAATAAATTTTTGAATAAATTTCCCTCTTTAATTTTTTATAAGATTATTTTTTAAATTAATTGAAGATACGCTTGACTTAATATATAGGTTACTAACACATAGTGTCCTCAAATAATTATTTCTTACATAATTGAAGTTACATCTGACTGTTTGTTATGCATAGAATTAAAAGAATGAAATCACCAGGGCCATATTTAGAGGTTCTTCAAACACATTTGTTTGTATTTTTCTGGTGCTATACAATAGTAAGAGTTGATTTCCATGAGGCGGAAAAAGCCAAAAGAAGACATTTCGTTGGTAGGAATGGAAATCGATGTGTGACGTCTATTTCTAACAGTGGAATGTCTTCTTTTGGCTTTCGCGCGGGATTTTCCACCTGATGGTAATTAAGACATAGTTAGTTCCTTTAACGGACTGCATCATGATTGACCTTTTCCTGTAAAGTAAATAGACTGCATCATAATTGACCTTTTCCTGTAACGTAAATAGAGGAAAAAGGAAACAGTCTATAAAGGCAAATATTGCAAATCTTTATTCCGAATAAGATACAGAGTAGTATCTATGAAGATGTTAATGCTCATCAATTGAATATGTTTTTTAGATCAAGTGGCAGTTCTCTCTGTGTATTCTCATTTATCCTTATATACTTTCCATCAATTGCAATCTCATGTTGGTTTGTTATTTTAACTTACGCATGGAAAGTGTCATTCAAAGCACTGGGAACAACAAATAATAGCGTAAATAACAGTGTCAAATACTTTCATCTTATTGGTTGGTCCATACCAACTCTGCTCACAATGGTCATTGCTGCCATGGGAGAGGTAAGAACTCTCAATGTGTCATGGTTAATTTCAAAACCTTGCCTCCATTTAAATTACATTGCCTCAGTGTTGTTAAGCTTGAAGTAATACTCAAAAATCTCACCTTCTAAAGTGATTATTTGCTCGTATTTCAAACACAGGTTCTATATATTAAGTCTGTAAATTTTGGTATTGTTTTCTGATATAAAGCTGAAAACTACTCCTCAATTTCAGGCTGGTGCATCATAATTTACAACAGTGGTTGAAATAAGAGTAAATAATCAATGTGGAGAAGGGATTTATCACATAGCTTCGCACTTTGTAGCTATGCTCAGAAATCACTCATCCATATTGATTATTTGCTCTTATTTCGAACACTGTCTTCATTCTCATCCTTGCAGGTTGATTCACATGACATAACTGGTATTTGTTTTGTTGGATACAAAAATCACAAAATTCGAAATGTATTCGTAACATTGCCATATACTGTTGCTACGATCCTTGGAGAATTCTTTCTCATCACTGGTACGTACTTGACAATGAATTGTTCCAATTTCCAAAGTATTTCATACTGGCAGATATATTTCATTTCAAAGAGTAAATTCATAAATTGTATAGTACAATTAACAACTCCACTTATCTACATTACTTCACAGTGGGCAAAAACTTGTTCAAAGTCTGTAGCAAAGACGCTAGAACAATATGGAAAACGTTGTTCTAGCTTTTTTACTGTTGATTTTATATTTGAATAACGTTGAATAACGTTGAATAACTTAACATTTTGTACTGAATACAGTCAAACTAAATCATGAACCTATTGTTGATATACTTAACTTAATGTACTTTTCACTAAGATTTTCTCAATTTTTAGCCCACCAAACAAAGTGTGAATGGGCTATTACTATTACTTTTTGGTGGCGGGATATGCAGCCTGCTTTTCTTAATAGACCATGTTCCCGCAGTGCTAGCTTTTTGAAATTCCGTACCAGCATTCGGGGCGATATTTTAGAAGCCAAATCACATGCCAAAATGATAAGGGAGAAGTGGAGACTTGGAAATTTGATTTTGACCATTGACCTTTTTTGGCAGACATTGTGTATGTTGGGGAGGGAAGCTTCTTCCTCAATCTTTTCCAGATGAGTGTTATTGTTTATATATTTTTTTTTAAATTTTAAGAATTGAAGTCTCCATTTTGATTTTTGGAAGCTTCCTTCTTCAATTTTGAAAAAAAAAAATGAGGTGTATTAATGTGTATTTACTTTAGGGCCATAAAACATTTAATTACTATTACATGTATAAATTTTTGAAACTTTAACATTGTTAATTACTCCCAATTCAATTTAGAAATATGATAATACACAATTCACCAGAGGAACATTTTTTTAATAAAAGAATAAATTGTTTTAATGAATATGTAATCTTCTATTTCATTCTTTTTTATTTCTTTTTAATTTTAATGACAGACGATGACAACCACCTTTACTTTAAAATATTTTATTAGGTATTAACTTAATAAATTAAGTGTAAATAAAGGCATGGTTTCTATATACATACAGTATGGTTAAAGTATGCATGATCAAAGCATATCTATACTATACATAATAGTCTAAATGTAGCCTATACAGTGTAACATTATACCAAGTCTTTAAAATCACAACTAATACTAAAACATAGGTGTATTCTTTATTTTAATTTGGTGTGTACTAATGTTATGATAAAGTGTGTATCCAATTCATATCCATTGTGGAGGAGTGGTTTTTGAGCATTGAATGCTTCAGGCTATTATTTGAAATTTCACTACTCTTCTCCACAGTGATTTGGTATAATTTTACCTTGATGATAAGTGATATTTTTTATAAAAATATTTTTTTAAATTCCAAGAATTGAAGTCTCCATTCTGATTTTGGAAAGCTTCATTCTTCAATTTTGAAATAAATATATAATGTGAACATTTTGAAAGCACTTCGGGACTACCTTAAGTGTATTAATTTTCGCGCGGACTTAATTTCGCGGACGCCGAAGTTTTAGATTTTTCGCGGGGATTTAATTTTGCGGACGGCCAAGTTTTAGATTTTTCGCGGGGATTTAATTTCGCGGAGCACCCTAACATCCGCGAAATCCGCGAAATTTAATCCGCGCGAAAATTTATACACTTAAGGTATAAATGTAATTTTAAGTTAGTGAATTTATATTTAATTATGAAATTAATTTAAGGAAATGTATTCTTCTCTTGCATTGTTATATTTATTATCTTTATTTTTAATTTTAAAAACCGATAATGAGAACCACCTTTTATTAGATGCTATGTATATAGTTAAATGTCACAAGTTCACTGCTAGTAGAAACCGTGTTTTTATTAAACTGTAATTTTGTTTAATGTACTTATATTTTATAGTCCCACAGATGTGTAATGTGTGTATGCAATTCTTATCCACTGTGGAGAAGTTATTTTTGTGCATTACCTCCAGCTATGATATGAAATTTCACTGCTCTCCTCCACAATGATTTGATATAATTTTACCTTGGTAAAGGTATTCTAATTGTTTTTTTGACCTGAAACTTTATCAAATTATTAAGGACAAGAAATCATATTGCCATGTAAAATCCGTATGTTTATCCTTGATACGAAATTTCACTACTCTCCTCCACAGTGACTTAACATAATTCTAATTTGATAATTGTAGTCCAATTGTTTACTTGACCTGAAACTCTACCATCTTAATAAAGACATAATTTCAAACACTGTATAATGCGTGTATGCAAATCATATTTATGTGCTTAGGTTTAACTTTCACTTGGTTGGCTACTTTTAATATCGTAGATTTAATTTTTCTTTTCCTGGACTTGATTTCGCTTTGTAACAGCTTTGCTGTCCCTTTCTACTTTGCAGGAATTCTGGAGCTGCTTAAACTCCGTGCAGATTGTAGTTTATTTCGCATTCCCAAAGCTGCTAAAAACATTACACATACTATACATAGGTTGAGTAAGTTATTTATGTTTTGAAAGTATTTTTTTTATATAAGCTGCCTTACCTACCGACATAATTCTCCATTATATTTTAGAAATACGATTGAAAGAGTTCTAGATAACAATTTTAGATGGATATTTTGCTGTTTATTAACACAGTTTCTTGGTTTTTAACAACAACATTGCAAAATACCAAAACTATCATCCGAAAATCCGGAAAAAATTTGATCTTCAAAAAATCGATGAAAACGGGTTAGTCGTGTGACCAAAATTTTCAGACACATATTTTCTTTTGTGATTATATGTAATCTGACTAAATTTCATGATATAAGTATTAATCAGACACGAATTATTGGGAAGTTCTCTTTTGGCGATTCATATAGGATTTCCCCATGTAGAAATAGGTAGTCTCAGGTTATAATAATAATAATAATAATAATTAAGAAATACAGATTCGCAGGCAAAATTATGCCTCTATGAATCGCTCGAATATGATTGAAGCACATTGCTACCGATTTTTAATATCTTCTTTATGACCCATTGTTTTTGATTCGTTTACGCAGTGAAGCTGAAATGTTCACAATTCGTGTCTTAAAGGTAGTTTCCAAACGCCATAAAGTTTCAGCTCTATTGCCGTAGTGGTTCAGACGTTATAAATAATAATGTGACGCCGAAATTGGGTTAAGTTTTGTGAAGTAAGTCATACAGATCGCTACATCGCATGCACAACTCGAAGAGGAACAGGCCTCTGAATTCAAGACGGCATTCCCCTGTGGAGGAGCATCTTCGGAAAAAGGCTGCAAATTGGTCTCTAAAGATGCTCCTCCACATTGGAATGTCAACGTTAATTCAGAGGCCTGGAAGAGTGAATTTTGAGCATACCTTCAGGCTACAAAGTCTTATGCTCAAATATACATCCTCTGTATCCATTAACAGGGTCATTTAGTTGCAAACTCTTTATTAGAAACATTCTATGATACCATTTAATATAGTTTCCTGAAGCTGTACTCAAAAATCCCTCCACCATAGTGATTCTCAGTGGACAAAAACTTGTTCAAAGCAGTAAAGACGCTAGAGCGTCTTTGCTGCGGTCTTTGAATAAGTTTTTGCCTGCTGGGATTGTATCATTTTATGTATCTTTTATATTGTTGTTATCGTGTTTTTTAGTTCTGTATGGATTGGTTATATTTCTTGCCGTATTTATTTCAATTGGTTGTTACATTCATGATGACTATACAAAGAAAGATTGGGTGAAACAAAATTCTGCTTTTGTCAAGTATGTTTGCAACCATAGTTGTAGCGTTGTGTGTACAGCTCGTTTTTTCAGAAAGTTATAAGGTTGCTAAGGTGTGCTGGTCGTTGTATTCACTATATTGTAAGGCTTGATTTTTACGAGGCAAAAGATTTACCGCGAAAGCCAAAAGAAGACATTCCACACATGGTTTGACGTCAATTTCTACCAATGGAATGTCTTTTGCCTCGTAGAAATCAACCTTAGAGGTCATTCACAACCCCCCTAAATGTTAATATTAAAGGATACTTAATATGAGAAGATCTGTATTATCAGGAGGTCATAACAGTTAATTTTGTTGTTCTAATAAATATCCTTTTTAATAAAACACCCCTGCGAATTTATGGTAAGTTCATTGAATTTCAATTTCTTTAAATCAACCAAAGGATCTGTTTTTTACCAATAATCTGAAGAATCTGTCCTTGACCACATGTCTCTGCTACTGCCAAAATGCTATATACAAGTCTTTCGTAATTCATGGAAATCTCGAAACATTTTTAAATTATTTCTTTTTGCAGCAAAAAGTGTTGTGTTTTACTGATAACGGTTATGATTACAACGTCCACTTTTCTAGATGTGCCATTATGCAAAATAATGATAAAAATCAATCGAAATGCATTGCACCAGATGATACGAGATTGGTATATTTATATTTACAATTTTCCTGTTTGTTAATGTCTTGTTTAATCACAACTTCATGGACATGGACATATGCTACATGGAAAACATGGATCAAAGCATGGAAAAGGTAAAGGCGGATCTCCACTAGGCGAATTCTAAATGAAGCCGCGATGTCAGCTGACGTCGTTTTTAACCAATGCAATGACTTCATTTAGAATTCGAATGAATTAATCTTGTGAAGATCCCTCTTAAACTTAACCTTTTTGGTTGGTTTACAAGTCCTAGAATTGCACAGTGTTTGTTATGTCAACGAGCTTGAAATGGATTGGCTGTCCGGGACGAAGAATTGCAAATCCATTGCAAGCTCGTTGACTCGATACTCTTTCTCCATTAGTTTAAAAACAGTCCATAAGTCTAAACCACAAGTATATTTATTAATGCATTGCGAGAATTATTATTGGTATTGTATCTTTTTTTGTTTCAGATTGAGAAATGTAAATGTTCGACGTCAATTAAGTTGGCATAGAAGAATGAAAGGAAAGAAGATAAGGTAAAATATATTTTTTATTTTTGTTTTACTCTCAAAAAACACATGCTTTAACCGATTTAAAGGAACAAAATTTCATTTTAAATTTTAATTGGAAAGAAAACCTGGAACAAAAGAGCTTGCGATTGATTGGTTTCTGAATAATGAAACTAAACGATGTAAAATCCTGTTCAAAGTCTTAGTAAAGACGCTGAATAGTTTGCTTCTACGCAGTCTAATGTAATGAAGAGGTTTGTCTAAATTAAAACGAGATATGGCTACGGTTAAACCTCTATAGTGTCATTGGGACCATAAAAATGTGTCCGCTATAAGGAGATGGCCGTTCAGTAGAGGTGACTTGAAGGGAAATGATCTATCAGGAGACAGTAAACAAGGGTCCGCTATAAGGAGATGGCCGTTCAGTAGAGGTAACTTGAAGGGAAATGATCTATAGGGAGACAGTAAACAAGGGTCCGCTATAAGGAGATGGCCGTTCAGTAGAGGTGACTTGAAGGGAAATGATCTATCGGGAGACAGTAAACAAGGGTCCGCTATAAGGAGATGGCCGTTCAGTAGAGGTAACTTGAAGGGAAATGATCTATCAGGACCGTAAACAAGGGTATACGACTGTATACTGCAGTTATGGAAATGGCCAGCTACGAGATCTTCAGCCAGCCTAATGGTTGATCTCCACAAGGCGAAAAATTCCGGACTTTGCGGACTTTGAACAAGTTTTGACCAGTGGGATATTCTTGTTTAGACCATTCATACCGCCTGTGAATCCTGATTATCCGTTAAAAGAAAACTTACCAAAAGAACGTTCACATTCGTTGATATACGAAACTGTGAAATCTCATCATAGTTTATCATATTTTCTGCAAGAAATCAACAGAAGATTTCAAAACAATAACGTAATACACGACTCTGAAAGTTTGGTTGATGGCCACAAACGCCGTCATAGTGATGATATACGCACAGTAGTAGACTTATTTTCTGCACGAAGAGGATCAAAGTTGAGTGCACTCTCGCAAGATGGTAACCCATGTCGAAAAAGATCACACTCTATGAGTAGTATTCAATCATTCGGTCATCATGCGCGTAAAAGTTATAATATTGGTTCTCCATCCCAGAGATGCTCATCAAATTTGGGTCTTCGAAAAGCAGTGGAAGGATCAAGACGTTCATCAAATTTAACTTTAGACCAATTAATTCACATGAGGGATAATGTTTACACTCCGTTGTCGCTAGTACATAAGAATAATATCGTCGCCGACTGCATACCTTATGATTTATCACCGAAAGTATTAAAAAGTCCAATGATAGCTAAAAAACACTACGATGAAGAGACCTTAGCTAGTGCAAGCATAGGACTGTATAGCCTGGATACATCTGAACAGCTTTAATTAGTAGATTTCAAGCCTGAAAAGAACGGCCGGACGTCACCTGTGGAGGAGTGTTTTTTAGTGGCTGAAAACTATACTCAAAAAACGGTTCTTCACAGTTGACATCCGTTAGTTGTTTTGAGGTTCGAAAATTACATTTAGATCGCTGCATTCAAATGGTATTTAAATTATGTTTAGTTAGTTGTAGCGTTCGAAATAAGAGCAAATAATAATCACTGTGTGGAAGAGTGATATTAGGTTATAAATCTTGAAGCTGTGATAAAAAAAAAAAATTCTCCATTGTGATTATTTTGTTACTATTTGAGCGCGTATTAGTTGATTATTGTCCAGGGAAACTAACCAGAATTTGGATTTCGATCTTTTATAAGATGGCCTGAAAGTTTAGACGTTTGTGCTGAAATGATTGCATGGTAACTTGTCTTGCAAGTTATATCTTTAAGATTTTGCTCTAAGCTTTAAAGAATGCAAAATATAACTTGGTTAATTGTCTATTAACATTATCATGATTACTACTTTGGACCATTCACAAATACGGGAATGCACAAAAAAGAAGTTATTGCATTGCAACAAATTTCTACTTTGAGTAGCAAACGCCTCGTTTTAACACATTTGTGAATAGGTCTATTTGTCGAGGTAAACACATCATGAGATACAGCAGAAATAATGTAATTCGAGTGTGAAACCTAAACAATTCATCAGTTTATATTATGTGGACCCTTCACATAAGGGGACGTTTTACGGGACCAAAAAAATGAATTAGAATTGATAGACTAGCGGAGTTCAAATTTGTATAGGGGAATACGTATTGCATTTACTAAACAGTAACCAGTGGGTAGAAACTTGTTCAAAGTCAGCAGCAAAGACGCTAGAACACAACGTCAAATTGTCTTTACTTCGGACTTTGAACAAGGTTTTGTCCACAGAGGTAATACACAGCCCATATATAGAGTTAACCATTCACAATGTAATAGGTAAGACAATAGTCCAAGCCCGATTATAGCTGCCCCGATATCACCTGTGGAGGAGTGTTTTTGAAAGCACTCCTTCACAGTTGATATCCGACGGTTAGCTACATTCAGGTTGCTCAATTTTTTGTATATAAAGGTTGATTTCTATTAGGCGGGAAATTCCGCGCTTAAGCCAAGAGAAGACATTCCATTGGTAGAAATTGACATCACACGAATTTTCACCAATCGAATGGCTTTTTTTGGTTTTCGCGCGGAATTTCCGGCCTAATGAAAATCAGCGTTAACATATGTATAGATGTACTATAGAGATTAATTTTATGCATGCAGATTTTTAAATATCAGAGATTTATAAATTTTATAATAGAGATTTTATACATTTTATAAGCATGGTACATTTTATAAGCGTTTTCGATTAAAAGTAGAGTAAAAGATTTGCTTGATTCAGCAAAACTTTTTTTATATTGATTTGTTTTGTTGTTTAACATATTTCATGGCTCCTTATAGCCTTTCAGACGCTCCGAAAAGGAGAGGCTACGGGGGAGAGCGCGAAGCGCGGCGGAATGACAGGCGAGGTGCTAGGCACGGAGCGCCTTTAGCAACTTGGTATCTCATTAATCATGCAAAGACTATTGCGCCTGATTTTTTAAACAGAGGGTTGCGTATTAAATTCAATATTTTTTTTAAATATGGCCGATATTGCCTTAAAAACGCACGTGAGAATTTTGCTTTTACCCCAATCAGCAACCGTCTTATTTTATTTCATATACCACGTGATATTATATTTTTCTTGAAAAAGGACAACAACATTGGAAACTTGGAAGAATTTAAAAAATACAACTTTCGTTTGTTGAACCATAGATAAATAAGAGCATACTCTTGTAGTATGACGAAGACAAACTATTTGGGTTTTCATTGCTTAAAAAAATCAGCAAGAAAATAGGAAAAGAAAGGGATAAGAGGATCAGTAGTTT
>JAULBZ010005486.1:0-13369 GCA_032360805.1 Neoturris breviconis | reverse complement strand
TAATTCACCGAATAGAATGGGGTCAAAATAAACAGGGGGGTCAGATTTTTTTCCAGAAATACACTGAGGGGGTAAGACATGCTTAACAACGTTTTTTATGGCCTCAAGAAACAATAAATTGATCATTTAAATCATTTGTTTTATTATTAAATTTCCTTTGTTTTTACACTTTTGGGTCAATTTTAAGGTCAATTTTTGACTAAAAAAAACAAAATTAATAAACGCCCCCTTGTATTCGGGGACATAGAGTATGTAGATGGCGATGACAAATTCATAATAGTACCTTTCCACCAGAAGGTGTAATATTAAACATGTAAACCTGTAGTATTATTACCTGTACAATTGAAGCCATTGCCAGTGTAACCAGTTTTGCATGAGCATTCAAACGATCCTTCCGTGTCGAGACAATTTGAGTTGTTGTGACAACCTCCGTTTTTCACCAAACATTCATTGATATCTAAAATGTTATATAATCAATCGGATATTACAACAATATAAGTTTAAAAATGGACAACATTGCCTTAAAATAAACGTCAATAATCAATAAGGGAGTTATTACAACAGGAAGGCCAGTACAATAATTATTTTAACAATTTAAAGTCGAGTTGAAAACAAGAAAACACGAAGCTAAATAATACTAAATACATTCCCTACTTTACATGGTCAGATATAGTTACACCCGTCTCTAAAACCAAGTCACTGGAATCGATAGTAATCCTCTTAATGCAGAGTTGGTCCTAGCATTACTATAGCTAGTGACAATTATGGCAACATACCAGACACTTCCCTGCTTTATTTACACCTTTCATGTCAATTCCTTCCTTATGTAACTTAAGAATATTAAAATATAGACCATTCGCACGACGTAGATTCATATTAAATGGATATATATAATATGGAATACTTATTTTATTTTGTTTTAATTGCGGACCTTTTCGCCCAAATACCGGCCGATTTTGCGTTTTTGATAGAACAAACAGGTTTTATCCCATTAACAATAAGATTAATTTCTAAAGCAATGTTTGAAATCAACAATATTGTTATTGAATTGTTATGTCCAGTCGAAAAAACAAGAAAAAAATAACCAGACGATTTATTTTATTTACGAAAACAAATTTGAATAAATTGCTTGAATTTGACGCTCAAAGAAAAGCGTTTTACACAAAACCCATTCAGTGACGACAACAATGTTTCATATCATACGCTAAAGAAAACTTCTGTAATTCGCTCAGCAGTTATTCTGACGATTCACGCTCGGTTGATTTCACTTAATGAGGAGTTGATTCCCCTACATTTTACATGAAAATATAACTTTTTCTAGTGTCGCTTGGTTGAGTATATTCAACTCATCGGATTATTTATAGTTCTTTATAACTGAACGTCTTGCTAATTGGACTATGGCCGCAAAATTTATAAGTGTCATTCTAAGGAATTCTATGGATGTTCATCTCAATTGTCCCTTTAAACCAGACAGGTATGACTGTAAAAAACTTCTTAACAGTTTGATGTTCATAATACTGGATGTGCTATGTAAAAATGGCGAAAGACATGTTTTTTGGCGATTCCCTTATCGAAACAATAAGCTATGAAACAAACAATTGCATTTTGGCATTGTCTAAACATATACGGGGGACGACATCAAACTTAATAGCAAATAACGATATGATATTTATTGGGAAATGAAAGATCAGCGACGCTCGAGTGAGCATATAGAACCGAAGTTCTATTCATGATGTCACCGTTTTATGCTAGTGGATATTATTACCTACCCCCTTATTTTCAAACTTTCGTTGGCGCGCAATATTCAAACGCCTAAATTTCCCTTAGTGATTATGCCGATATGATTGCAGCAATGGATGAGGAAATGAGTAAAAGTTTGAACTATTTTAATATTATTCCGCCATCTTTGAGTGATGTAAATGGGTTGTATAAACTAGAGGTGAAATACAAGTATTTTAAGGAGTGGGAAGACTTAAAACGGGTATCAAACGATGTCGCTGGTCGCCATTTCCACCGGGACGTTAAACAATATACGAACTACACGATAAGGCATGACTTGATCGAACGCCTAGGTATGAATGTTCGGGTTAAAGCCGCTCGATTTTTCCGCCTACTGCGACAGAGAACATCGAGTATATGGCGCGATCAGGTTTGTGAGAAGACGTGTGTTATAAATTTGCACGAGGATGACTTTCTTGAAACTCCAAAGTCAGTGATTGAATCGATTTCGAGTGCAAATTTACAATTGCAAGAACAATTGGACGACGCAAACGGTAAACTGTATCAAAAACTGCGTAAAGCGTTATCTTCAAGAAGTAAAACCCAGAAACCGTACGACGAAGTTAAGCCAAAACAGAAGCAACGGCAACTCGATCAGATAAGGTATGATTAAATTATATCACAATTGTTACGTATACTTTGGAAACTTTTATAAAAACATTAACAACCCCTCAAAATGGGTTATGATGGCGACCGACCGATCCAAATATCTACTAGTCCTACTGGGGGATTGTGGCAGAACAATTTGAATGGCACATATAGGGACCCATCATAAAGTCTGGTAGTGTGGGTATGGTGGCAGAACAATGTGAATGGCACATATAGGAACCGATCATAAAGTGAGGGAGTGGGGATGGTGGCAGAACAATTTGAATGACACGTATAAGGACCAATTATAAATTCAGGGAGTGGGGATGGTGGCAGAACAATTTGAATGGCACATACTGGGACCCATCATAAAGTCTGGTAGTGTGGGTATGGTGGCAGAACAATGTGAATGGCACATATAGGAACCGATAATAAAGTGAGGGAGTGGGAATGGTGGCAGAACAATTTGTATGGCACATATAGGGACCAATCATAAATTCAGGGAGTGGGGATGGTGGCTGAACAATTTGAATTGCACATACAGGGACCCATCATAAATTCAGGGAGTTGGGGATGGTGGCAGAACAATGTGAATGGCACATATAGGAACCGATCATAGAGTGAGGGAGTGGGGATGGTGGCAGAACAATTTGAATGACACGTATAAGGACCAATCATAAATTCAGGGAGTGGGGGATGGTGGCAGAACAATTTGAATGGCACATACAGGGACCCATTATAAATTAAGGTAGTGGGGGATGGTGCAGAACAATTTGAATACAGATATTCTCACAAATATAAAGTATGAACGTATTTATGTTTTACACCGAAAAATAATGATTTAAAACTATTATTCGTGTGGAAAAAAGAAAAGAAAAACACGCGCAGTTTATGACCATTCCCTAACTTTTTTATAAATCTGCATGAGTAATCTCACGTGACCCTCGATAGGTCTAAACCTATTATTAAAATATTCTTATAAAAAAATGTTTATGCCCAGTTCGTTTATGAATATTCATTTTATTGTTTATTCTTTGTTTGTTTATTCATTTGAATTGTACGAATGTGTAATTGCGATTAATGATGTTTTTCCTCATTCTTCATTTGCAACATTATTTGACAGCACACATTTTTTAAAGATTTTTGATGAATTTATATTATCAATGAAAAGAGGAGAAATAGACGATTGACAAGAAATAGTGTTTATATTTCGTTTTTTATTGTGTTGGAGACATATTAACAAATTACAAGTATTGTAAGTTAAAACTATATTGTGTAGCTCAATAGATTTCCGAGAATATGCTATTTCTATATAAAATAAAATGTAAACACAAAATATTATTACATAGTTAACAGAACAGTGGATTTTGCAGTTAGATAAAAGCAATATCGAATAGTGTATGGGCCCTTATTACTTCCCTTATGGATATCCCTGAAGTCCTAAGTACGCGAGGGAGAGTTGGAGTATTTAAAAAAAAAATATTTTTGATAAGTGCCCCCCCCCCCTCCGGCGCCTTTTCTGAAAGCCAAGAAAATCACGTTTGGATATATGCCTCCCCTGTCTTCGGTACCGATTTTTTTTAAATGTGGGCATTCGAATGCCTAATAATACGGGGTTATAATATAAATAGGGTCCACACTTTTCACAAAATTCATAAGTGGGGGTTCACAATAAACGGGTGTAAATCGAATGTTATCGAGTGTAAATACCTATAATACCTGTAATGTTATTTTCCCTTATTTAACCCATTGTAGAACCAAGGCTGAATCGATTCTGGAAATTGCTGAGAAGTTCCGGCTTGTCCCGAAAACTCTCATTTTGGAAAGTGAAAAAGAGGAAGTCCGACTAGACTTCGGTTAGTGTAATGTGATTATAATCAGAGAGTCAGAGGGTGAGGGGATAACCACTTAATACAAATTTAATTCATGTTTAGTGTTCTCTATGTACCAAAAAACGGACCCAAATGGTGTTAGTATTTTCTGCAATAATTTTCTTTTCAAGTAAGTTTAAAGAAAGGAAACGCCACTACTAATATCAAGGAACTTATGTTAACAAAAATCACTAAAAAGCACCAAAATTGAGTGAAAACGATATCAACGGGAATGAAGTGTTTGTAAAAAAAAGGGGTGGGGAATAAATTTTCACCCAAACTCTCAATTTAGTGTTCCTATAAAAATATTATCGGTGATAATACAATAAAAAATTAATAAATTGATTATTTCTCATAAAAAAAATACAACGAAAAATACAATACAATACAATACAATACAATACAATACAAATGACGCTGAAATCAACAATATAATGAGAGTTCAATATTTTTACTTTTTCATAAATAAAAACCCGCAGTCCTATCTAACCAACCTCCAACCCTGATTTTTTGTGAACTAAATTCAGGTTATAGTTTGGAAACAAAATTAAAAAAAATCCGCTTCAAAAATATTAGACCCATGACCGTAAGCCCTGGATTTTATTTCCCAGACCAAAGCTCTCGGCACGAAACGCCTGTTGATTTCGTAGCGACGCCTGTCGATTCCATGGACACTCTACATACACCTCCACGTAGCAAGAATTTGTTCGCGTACGAACGTTTGCCTGATGAGGAGAAAGATCAAATCATCGCACTTGTCTACATCCTTGACAAGTTTGGAGTTTCGGTAGAGGCCTACAAGGAGATATCGTTGTCTCCAAAAGCGGAAGGAATGTCGAGGTCTTATCTCATCGAAGGGTGCAAGGAATCTCTTGCTGAAGATATTGAGATCGGTCGTACTCCAGGCAGTAACGTTGGGGCTGAACTAGATCTCGCACAGGCACTCCACGACGATGAACAAGTAAAAAATACAGAGACACTGCTTAAGGTAAAAGTGGCAAAACAAAACAAAAAATCCCTCTATATGGAAGTACAGTTATATATATATATTTAGTGTGTGACTTTTCAGCTCCAAATAATATTTTCACTTTCTACTTTTTTATAAACACCTGGTATTTTATTAATTTTTTTGATAGTTGGCAAGTACGATGTTTCACCTTCTAGATTTTTGAATTTAAAACTGCGGCCATGTGATATGTTAGTCATCCATTTCTATAAATACTAATTTGGATACTATTCCAGTTTGCTGTAAATTTGTGAGTTTAAAGAGGCGGGCACCATTGTACTTGTTTAACATTAAAATACAATAATTTCTGACCAAATTTCAGCCCAATTGGAGTATTTTATGGATTTTTGGTATAATCTCTTTTATAAAATAGAGAACAATATATTATATTGAAAACAAGTATAAAGTACCGTCCACCTGCCCCTGGTAAAAACGAGTTCTCGATTTTTAAGGTTAAGATCAGCGCAGACGGTACGGCACTCGGTAATCGATGTGGCTCACTTCTTGTGGTAACATATGCGATCCTCGACAACTCCATGAATATGATGAGTAGTGAAGGTTATTGCATTCACCATAAAAGAAAGTTGACCCTTTATACATCTGCAAAGTTTGTGTTTATTGCAATTTTTATCATATGTTACGAAAATATCCCCCCTGTCTGTGTGGAGCAATTATTCACTCAGAATACAATAGAATATCGTAGCAAAGAATATACTTTCTTGATTTTACTGAATATGGTATTATCTCAAATGTCAATGCCTAAATCTGCCTAAATCTAAATGTGATAATATTCCTTTTCATTCTATCTACGTCAAGAGATCTTACGAAAATTATTTCAAATTAAATCTTATTTCTTCGATGGTTTAAAAATGAATGCAATCTTTGCAAATTTGATTCCCAGGAAACAAAGTCGTAGCAGTAGTACGCGCTGGAGAATCGTATGAGACAATGAAAAGTTCACTGGCGAACATTCGAAATAGCGTAGCGCAGTTTCTTTCAAAGAAGACCTTAGAAGTCGGAGAGAAGATTGTTCCCATCGAGATATTTCTCGGTGGTGACTACAAGGTATGTAATAAATTTATGCGTAAATATCATGATTGTTGTACACTAAATCAGACTAACCCTCTATGTATTTTTGTGAAGAACTGGAAAGATACTCTGACGCTACCTAATATTCGATTCATATGATTTGTTGTTTTAATTATTGCAGGAGGGGAGAGCCCCCCTCGGTGGGGGGGAGGAGTCCTCACCCCCGACACATAATTTAAAATAATATACATGAAAAAACTTTTGATTCTTAGTTTCTGCTTAACGCTCTCGGGATGAAATGTGCAACGGCAAAGTACGCGTGCATTTATTGTGATATTGATGCAGATACGAGGTGAATGCTTTCATATAAATAAATTTAAATCGCATTACTTTGGTTCCGAATTTCTCCTTTAGAAGATAAAACCTTGCAAAAAAAAATATCCAGCAGATATAACACGGCCATGAGTTGTATATCGCTATTTATTGCACGAGTAGAGTAATATTGCACGAGGCGAAGCCGATTGTAAAATATCATCTCTATGAGTGCAATAAATAGCGATATACAACGAATCACCGTGGTATATCTGTTTTCATATTGTTTAGCTGAAAATATGTCAAAACACCATATGTAAAAAAACCGAGATATAAACCCATTCAGGCAAAAACTTGTTGCTGGAAACCCTCGGGTATTGTCGGACGGTAAACTTTCCGGACCTGGATGCGTAGAGCATGCGCTCTTTGATGTACCGATTGAGCGCATCATCATCGACGAATTGCATCTGATCATGCGTGTCATGGATAGACTAGAAGAAGGGATTATCTATGAGATGAATGGCTTGGACGAAGTAATTATAGAGAATTGTCTAATCTAGGGATTACATATGATGTTCGCACGGACATTGATATTTAACTGCCGTTATTATTGATTAGAGAGGTGTTTTAAATTTTAAAGTATGTTTGACCTCAATACCGTAGATTATATATTATAATGATACCGACATGAATATTCTTAATGATACCGACAGGAACAATCTTTGGTTCAAAATATAGAATCCTTAAAAATTAATAGTTTTGTAATCATTGGTCTTTTTTAAGAATTTAGGCATTAACTGTCATTATGCAATTTTTGTGTGGATGTTGTATTATACTTTTAGATTATCAAACTCAGGCAGAAGACGTCAACATCGGCGAGCACATGCAATCACTTCAGAAACTCGCCGCTGAATGTGGAGTAAAGCTAAACGTGTGGCGCTGTAAGGATACAAACTCGCTCAAATGGACATCGATGACAGGAGACCAAAAGAAGAGGTTACTAAAACACCTGCCCGAGAAGTTCAAAACTTTTCTTCCGGCGGAGAGTCTCGCGAGTACCAAGCATCTATGGGATGTAAGAAGCACACATTTAAATTTATTAATTCTTCCTTATGGCCCCTTTGGCCGGTTATAAAGCAAGTCAGGAGGAGGGTTATGTTAGGGGACACAATCCAATTAGTCGGAAAATCTTAAAAAATATTTTGAGCCAGAAATAATTGAAAATAGAAGGTCGGTATTTAGTTTTCGGAATTTTGAAAGTAACCCATCGCCCTTTAATACTTTATGACTCGTACTGCAGACTGCGAAAGGGGTTAAATTGCACTAAATTTTGAAAGAAGGCGATTTTTGACATAATTTTGTTTTAAACTGGTTCACTAGAGCATAAACCATACTGATTACAGTGCTTTTTAAATCGACATCTTTCATTTTAGGAGCTGTATGTTTTATACACGACGATCAACAAGGATGATCTCAAGGACGAAGAAATTGACGATTTCGAAGTTAGGGTAAGGTTTAGTTCCGTTTTTTTTTATTTCAAAACATCTTCTACAGTTAAATATATTATCTACAAAATTTGAAATTTTATAGAATTTGGTTGTATCCACAATTTGAGAATTTCGTTTTCTCCAAATGTCTTTTTGTTTCAGCGCTTATTTTAATAATATATATTTTTTCTAATATGTTTTTAAAACTAATTATACTTCAGGTGCTGCGATGGGCTAAGTCACTTCACAACATGCAAGGTCCTGGTTACACCTGGAATCGCCCAATCACACCTTATATACACATCTTCGTTATGCATGTTCCCGACATTCTGCGACGATTCCGCACACTGCGAACATTTTCCGGACAAGGTATTTTCAAAATATGAAGTTATGGATTATTTTTTTCTACAAAAATGACAAATGTGAAATAAAGTTGTTTTGTGTGGCTTAAACTGTTTAATAGTCACAGTTATAACAACAAACTATTTACGTATCAAAAGGTTTTTCCATAGTATACCATGTTTTTAGAAGTTTATAAGTGTGTGCCATTTCATAATAGAACTATCCATACCAACTTACACGTTTTTCCTTTTATAAGCAACCTGGTTGCTTAGGTGTGAGGCCTCACATTTGGCTAAAAACTAAGCATCATGCTAAGCAACTCGGGTCGTTAATTTTGAGGCATTAAAAATATTTTCTTTTTTGTTCAAGAAATTCGAAAACAAATCATATAGCGCTCTATTTATTTACATTAATTATATACTAATTTTTAGCTTTAGTTCAATTTTTTTACCTGTAAATGTGAATTAGTTCCATTTTGTTTACAGTGAAATTAAGCATATATACGCATAGAAAAGCAACCATTTAAGCAACTTGAGGCCTCAAAAACGGGATTTGCTAAGCAACTCGAGGCCTCACCCCAAACGTGGGGTTGCTTATAAAGAGAAAAAACGTATATAGTCATGCATTATTGTCAACGAGGACTCAATTTGTTAGGTGTCGAGAAGAAGAACGATGATGTCAAGAAGATCTTCTACAACAAGACAAATAAATGGAACGCGTGTGCGGATATCATCAAAGTAGACTGCAGGATACGCAAGACGAAGCATAAGCGCAGAGTGAAGCGTCCCTACGTGAAGAAGGACTGCGTCTACTGGGAGCAGACGAAGTCGACTCGGGCCCAGGAGAAGGTCAAGGAGAACCTTCCATCGACAAGAGCGTTCTGGTTTGATGTCAAGAAGTTGTCAAGCATGAAGGTGGCGCAACTAAACAAGATATACAACCAATTGTTCAACACGGCTCCACCGAAAGGAGCAAAGAAACCGGCCCTTATTCAGGAAATAACATCACTAATATCATAGGTTCGTTATCAAGATTCACTTTTCGAGCTTAGATTATAGCTTTTTTACCAAAAACATAACTGTTAATTATTCAATAAATCGAACCATTGCGTTTTTATGTATAAACTTCTTTTGTGAGGCACATCTACGTTTTTTTAGTAAAATTGTGATTCCTGGGATAGACCTTTAATCAAATAGTACAATGATGATGGGGTGATGGTGCACTGGTTATTACCTGATTAAAATCCGAGTTATTACCACATCTCAATTTCTTAGAACATACAATATTTTTTTCTCTACAAATATTCTTAAAACCTTAAAAAAAGTTGATTTATTTCCAGATCAGTAATTTTAGAGTTTCACTCCTAAGAGGCGTATCAAAAATATTGTGGATATGCGATTCTAAAACAGCGGGTTTTCGAATGCTTTCGAAAAGGAAAGTGAAATCCGCTCAATATATCGCCTCCCCTTTACGGCTCCATCCTGACCATACAGTTTCGACGATCGAGACAAGAACAGTCTCACTTTGACGGGAAACTGGACCCGAGAGATCGTTCCTCGGGGGTTCACGCGTGCAGAAAACGAGAAGATGTCGTTGGGAAATTCGTCTTCGCTCAACGCCGATAACTTCCCGCACTCGAACGACGCTCTGAACAGCGCACGGATTGCCGCGTGATCAGCATCGACTGACTTCCGTGTGATGACGCGCTCCTTCAATCCAGAGTCGATGATGTTCTGTATCAACTCGGCAGCTGCATCCATGCGATCTTGATCCACATAAAGCCAGGGCTGATAATAGTACCTAAGATAAATATATTATATTATTTATTTTTTAAAAATTCAGAATTACATGTAGCATGTTGAGAACTCAGGACTATTGCGCTAAAAAATCTACCCAATTTAACAAATATTGTTTTACACACTACACACAAATGTCGCTCACTTTATACGGAATTTGTTTTATCACAGTCTTTCTTATTACACATTAAGATATGATAATGACCAGGGTTCATGCATTTATTGACCGGGGTCAGCATGTTCCCTCCCCAATAAAGCTTGGTCAGCTAAACCGCCCCGCATGTACGCCCTACTTAGTGTAGGGCGTATGCGCGGGGGGAATTTGTGTTTGACTGATCAAATATCAGGGTGACTTAGTTACAAGAATAATTACATGACATTTTGAGAGAGTATACTTTCAAAAATATCATACAACTATTTTTTGTAACTACGGCATACCGATAATTGGTCAGTCAAACCCAATTTTAGGAATAATCGAATCACATTTGTTTATAAAAATTACGTATCTTGGTATGTTTTATGACTTAATTTATTGAAAATAGTGCAAGGGACCGGGTTTTGTCTGTTCATATTTAATTATGTGCATATTATATAATTCTTTGTTATTATTATTGTTTACTTACGTGATCAATCTCGTATCGAGTATGTTATCTTCAGGCTCAATCGTATTTTCCGAAGAATCATATCCTTTCCATTTCACAAGAAATGATCTGCTGGTCCCCTGAGGTCATTTTTTTAAATTATAATCAGATATAATTCACCATTCATATACTACAACCCCAGTCACGAAGACGGGATCAAAACCTTGTAAAAAGAGTAAAAAAGTCATTGCATTTACGACAAACTATCGTCCCTAGCGAGCATTGAACTCACGCAGTTCGGGCAAGTCGGTATATTGGTACAGAAAATAGCACAACTTTGAGTTGATTTTACATTACCCGAGATGTTTCAAAATTATGCAAAATAACCATTATATTATCGTAATTTTCCAATACTTTTTTCGAGTTTTGAAAAAATCAAAATCGTGCAATTACTGTTAATACACGCTATCTATAATTACACGCTATCTATATCTGTTTACTGGCACAATTAGCCTAAAATAGTTTATACCTATCGAAGATTTCCAGCAGGAAAATATATATTTTTCGATTTTCTCCAATCGAAAATGTCTAAAAACACAGTAAAACACAACAATCTATACAAAGTTTTTCTGATTTTTTACGAAGAAAAAAATAACGCAAGGCAGTTTTTTTATTATTAAATTTTGAGATTTTACCTTTAATATTTGTTCATATATATTGCGGGTGATAAGGGTGAGGAGGGTGATAATGGTATGTATAAATTATATATTACATTGTAGGTGCTTTTCTTTACACTATACCCGACTAGTTTAAAACGATTGAACCCCTACCATAAAGATTCTAAATAGCCCCCCTCCAATAAGCCCCCGGTCTCGAAGTCAAATTTTATTATATTAATTTACCTATTTTTAACTTTATATAGGTTTAACTTTTTTTATACTGTAGATAACTACGAAAATATTAAATATTTGACAAAAATTAAACAATTTTAAAAATAATTGTAGATATTAACCAAGAAATCGTCGTATGCACACATGATTTTGCTCTAAATAGTATGGTTTTGTCTAGAATTTAGTCTAAAAATTGCGGAGAAATATATAAATTAAGCCCCCTCTAATAAGCCCCCCTTCTATAATCCCCCGGTCTAGAGCTAAACATTTTTTAGAAACCCCCAGGGGGCTTTACGGTAATGAGATTTGAACTTTTGTAATATTTTTATCGCCTATACAGTGGCACATGATATTTGGAATGCTGTTTTTATGGCAGATAGTTTTTTTACATTATTAGCAACATTATTTCAACAATAATAAAATAAGAGATATGAATTTCATAGTATTTTACCTCGTTCTGTAAATAATCTTTAATACTCGGGTAAATTTTAGTACAAAGGTTATTATAGGTCGTGCAAAACGTTCGCTTTTATTATGTCAATTTGATTTGCCGCAGTTTGTTCTTAGTAAGGGATGTGTTTTAAACTTCGTGATGGAAGGTGGAGTATTGTGAGAGGGAGGGGCATATGTCAAAATTCTGAAAAATTGCCAAAATTACCTTTTTTGTTCAGAAAAGGGCCCAAAAAGAGGGGGCTACATGACAATTTTTTTTGTAAATACTTCACCCCCTCTTACGTAGTTTATGACTCCGTCTCTAATGGTCTATATAATTTATACATTATTTCCATGCGATTTGATTTTCATTCCAACATCCTTTGTGTAACTATCGCGCTTTTTTCCTTAAATATACCTTTATACGAACAGCAAATCTCGGGTGAAAATCTTAATTTAATAATTTAATGTATTATGTAATACTCGAACATTTTAAACTAAAATGGAGATTGTTTTACATATATCCCGCATTTACGAAAATGCGAATTGATGTATTTCCATGCAGCTTTAGATTCCACCAAGATTTTTCATCAATATATATATATACGTAAAACATTCTATTCAAGAACGGGTCCTTGTAACTATTATACTTGTACTCATGAATAACGTTTCAATATTAAACTGGCAGAACATATAAGTATCATTCTACCTTCAACATCACTCTCATAATCTTTTCGGCCCGATAAACTTGACCACCGATCGTTCCCTTTCTTTTGGCCAGCGCCATCCACTCACTTGCCGTCGAAAAATCATTTAGGCTTTTGTAATTAATTCTACTCGCCATAAAACTACACAAGTTTAAACGAACGTCGTATCGGTCTACATTTCATTACATATTTACTCAATATCTCTATAGCAAAAGTAATGAAACCCATGTTGTAAATGACCGCAAATATTAGAAAACTTCTTTGCGTCAAATATTTTTAAAGGGATTGCTTAGGATTACTTACCCAAGTCATCAATTACGCTAATCACACTGAATGCTACGACTAAAGAATATAATTACTTTAAAATATATATGTCGTTCATGCAGGTAAAAATACGGGGGTTTTCCATCGATATTCCTTAATATATTGCCATATAAATATGACCTTATTTGTATGGCAAAAGTAGCTCATGAACTGTAAAGCATGGATTGAACTCGGAATACAACACAAAATGCGACAAAATCAAATGAAACATAAAAAGGGATATTC
>JAULBZ010005485.1:0-13369 GCA_032360805.1 Neoturris breviconis | reverse complement strand
TTACTTTTTGGTGAGTTTCATTCAGTTCTGAGAGGTGCACCACGAGATGAAACAAACGGAGCACTCGGATCGTGGTCATATAAAATATTAGCATTTTAAACGGACGCAAGTTGCTCATAAGCAGCTGGTTTGTTACAGTAGAGAAGTCGTTTACTAAGGACACAACAGAGGGCCTTTAGAAGAGTTAAAAATAACACGGAAAAAAATGTATTTTCGCCCAACATATATCACAGAACACTGTATTACCGTTACTACAAAATAAAGGACGGCCTTCCCTCGTCTACTGTTAACAATTGATTCACTCTCCCCAAGCCTTTTTTATGCGTTCTAGGAGCGAACCAAAATCTGAAATAAAGGGAGAGCGAAGCGCGAACAGTGTTTTCCCAACAAAGAGATGTCTTACCCGAGTAAATATAAACTTTTCATCAGCACACTCGATAGCGCCACATGGCCACAACCATAACTACTATGTTTTTATACATTTGTATCATATTTCTTGTGATGTGACATATATATAAATGATTCTTTTGTTAATAATGAGTATTTAATTGTAATTTTTTTAATTACTTTTCAATTTATTATTATTTTATAAACTCACAAGGAAATATATTTCACGCAATATTAAAGCTCTATTTCCACTAGGCAAAAAATTCACTGCGAAAGCAAAATACTTCATGCGACGTCAATTTCTACCAATGGACTATCTTCTTTTGGCCTTCGCAGAGAATTTTTCGAAATCAACCTTAGAGTTAAAACGACAGTTTTAAGCGCCTCCTAGTAGAAACTGATCTTATTTTCACTGCTGTGAATTGGCCATAAACATGACTCAGCAAACTTTCTCTCTCCCTCTCTAAATAGTGTTAACCAATTGTAAATTTATAGAAACAATGTGAGAAGTGTTGAGACCTCGTGTACGTTATAATTCGGGGCTTCTGGATATTTACGGAAAAGGATTCATCTAAGCCAAGATGCTTTGGAGTTACCTGAGAACCGATCCTTATTCTCCGCGCGGGGACGCTAAAGCTCTGAAGCCCCTGCTGCGAAAAAGTTTGTTTTTCGCGCCGTGTCTTCAGAGCTTCAGCGTACCGGCTGCCGAAAACTAACTTCTGAATATCAGGTAACTTTGGAGACGAGGTTGGGTGTTATCAAATACAATTAAATCGTTTCCTTTTTGTTCAAACTTGAGATGTTTAAGTCCTTTCCCAGCTAGGAAAAAACTGTTCAAAGTCAGCAAAATAACGTTCTGACTTTGAACAGGTTTTGCCGGCTGAGTATGTCAACTTCCTTGGTTGAACAGAATAACGACAACAGATTTTAAAACCTTACCAAAGAATTCCTTGAACATTGTCTTTGAAAAGCGATCTAAAAATCAATTACCTCTTTAAGCAGTTCACACAATATTGACTTACCAAGAATAAGCCCTGGGAACAAAAACATCGGTAAGATAACATGTTAAATATTTCTATTCTATTCCTCTTAAAAAATGTTTACGATAAATAACTATATATTCGATAATAATAATGACAGTTCACAGCTATGCTACCATATTTCAATATTGACTCATATTAAAAACGCGTTTAATCAATTTTCGATAAATTTGTCTCAACTAAGGCACAGGCGAATTCGTTCGTGCGAATTCTAAATGAAGCCATTTTTCAGTTCGCGTGACTGGTCACAGTCGTAAGCGAATACGTAAACACGGTATTTCATTGATTGGCTGACATTTTTCGTTCGCCTGGGATTGAACTACCACGAAATGTGGGTCAGCCAATCAAAATACTTTATTTTACGCATTCGCTCATTCGCGCGAATTGGTAGGTGGATGGGTGGGTTGGCTTTCAACTAAAGTGATGGCTTTATTTAGAATTCGCGAAAACAAATTCGCCTTACACGAAGTGTGCTTATGTCAATAAGCTTGTAATTTATTGGTTCTTTTGTTACGAAGAAACCAATCAAATTGCTAGATTATTAAGCCTGTACTTTAATCTGGAGATGACTTCCAAAAAATATTTACACATTTTGTGAAACGAAAATACAACTTGTGACACTCAAAAAAGATTCGCTGAAAAACAACTTGTAAGTCTCCCAAAAACGTGCATAAAATTTGTATAAAAGAGAGAAAAGGTGTGAAGGAAAAAGTACTCGTGCGAGTATAGAGATGTTTCATACAGTGGTCGAAATAAGAGTAAATAATTGCTGCAAAGGATAGATAGCCTGAAGTTAAGCTCAAAAATCACTCCTCCATATGGATTATTTACTCTTATTTCAATCACTGTATATATGGGAAAATATGCACGGTAAAGGCGGATGGATCTCCACTAGATGAATTCATTCGCGCAAATTCTAAATGAAGCCATTACATTGGCTGAAAGTCAGGTGACGTCGTTTTCAACCAATGTAAGGGCTTCATTTAGAATTCATGCAAACGAATTCGCCAATTGGAAGCCAGTATAAGTAGCCACAGACTCAATCGAAAGACTCAAGGTCAGACTAAGTAAATAAAACAAAAGACACGGTCAAAATAATGCACAGATTTGTACAGGCTTTAGTCAAAAACTGTCCGAAATAGCAATTAATTTTTCGGACATTTGCTTTGCCTGAAAATAAAAATATACAGAGATATACGGGGACCATATTTGGTAGTTTTTCAGGCGGTGATAATAGATAAAAACAAGCCTTCCAAGGAGAAACTCAAAATGAAGCCTATAAATAACTTTCGGACATCTCCTATGGAGGAGCGTTTATTGAGTATAGCTTTCAGTTACAAACACTCTTCCACAGGTGATGTTATTTTGAGGCTCAGTATAAAATATATTATTAACAATTTATATATACCCAGTAAACAAAAACATATTCAAAGTCAGAAGTAAAGACACTAGAACAACGTCGTTCGAGTTGTTCTAACAACTTTACTGCGGACTTTGAATATGTTTTTGTCTACTGGGTAGTACGATCTTTTTAAAAAATCTAATATGACTACACCGTTGAAAAGACTAACCGAATACGATCCCAGATAGCTGCCCTAGTGGGAAAAACTTACTCAAAGTCCACAGTAAAGACGTTAGAGCAACGCCAGACGACGTTGTCCGAGTGTTTTTACTGCGGACTTTGAACATTACACTGGGATAGATTATACAATGCATATATGGAGATATTAGGGACCGTATTCGGTATATCACATTGTCAACCTCGTTCCCAGGGCTTCTTGCCTTTTCGAAACACGGAAGAGCCGTTCTACCGTGTTTCAAAAAGGCAAGAAGCCCTGGGAACGAGGTTGTCACACTGTGAGCTTTCACGTTTCAAGAATTAAAAACATACCTTAAAATTTATGGATGAGGATAAAACATAAATAAAGATTAAGCATTTCTAATTTAATCATGAATAGCATCATGCTAATCGAAGCTAAAAGAGTATTATGGAAGAGCTTTGTAGCTTGAACCCAGTGGGTTGTTCAACATTCTCAGTTAAGACGCCAGAACAACGTTCACATTTTGAGCAAGTGTTTGCACACCGCTTTGCTCAGGTGCGGACGAAATATCACATTCGATAAAAATAGTGCTAGTCAAGAAACATACTACCTAAATGTTTATGGCAAAGTTCATCTTCAGTTCTTTTACATATATACATAATGTAAAATGTAACATTTTGCTTAAAACATAAGATGGTACAATGTAATATCAACTTTCTATCGAGTTTATTTTCTCAATCGAGTAATTTCGAGTGAAATTCGTCAAATTTGTTTTATTTTCTTCTTTTTCGTTTAGATTTCTCTAGAACATTTTCTGTATAGCATTTTATAAGAAGACTCGCTTTACTTCTCGTGTTGGTATTTGTTGAAAAATCAAATCTAAATTTAATATAACTGCCGGATATTACCTATGGAGGAGTGTTTTTAGTATAGTTTTTAGCTTTGAAACTAAAAACTGTACAAAAAACACACCCTCCTACAGGTGATGTCCGGCAATTATATTTAGCCCTTTCTGAGATGGTATCCTAATCCAACAATCGAGTGAATTGAATCTACCAGTTACTTGTTTGCTTTATTCGAACGAAGAAAGGTTTTTGAAATTAACAGAACACTCTCCTGCGTATAGCATCTGACATGAACAGTAAACAAGGAACCTCATCATACATATGAGACGTGCGAAGAAGGTTCTTCTAATGTTATATATGGATTCTGATTGGTTTTTATTAAATTACTTGAACTTCTTTGTCTCTTTTGCTTTCGTTGTTTCCTCGGTTTTTGTTTATCTCTATTTTCGTTATTCATAATGTCTTCTTCAGATGCGGAGTAGCCATCTTCGCTCATATCTGTATCGTTACTATTTAAAGAACTGTTCGATACTTTACACTGTTTTTTATTGTTATTATTATTATTATTACTTTTTTTGTGACCTTTCAACGGACCCATAACCATATTATCTAAAGAAAAATATCAGGGTAATTTCTTGGTAGCAAAGAAACCAGCCATTTACAAGTTCAACTGCATCACCCTTCGTCACAAATAATACAAACAGTAAAATATTTTCACATTACAAATAGAACAACTTTGTCATTAGCAAGTAGAAGCTCAAAATGTACTATGCTTTCAGTTAAAACAAAAAATAAGCTGCCAACCAGCAAAGCACTCCATTTCGCACGTATATAATGTGGTTAGGGCTTAGCATGAATTGGGAGAAAAATAGAATTTACACGAATTTCACAGTATCAGAGTCTACTGAATAAGGTCCTGTGTTTCTCCGTATTCGGACTGCACATTGCCATATATGGCAATACGGTAGGTTTTCACGCTGTGGTTAAAAACTGTTCAGTGGTCGAAATAAAAGTGTATATATATATTATCTGAAGTGGAGAGCACATAGTCAAAGGAGCCAATCAAATGTATGTTCGTTGACATAACACTCTTCTTCGCAGATACATACAACTAAATCATACTCACTTAATAACTGTTTTTCTTTACTGTTCTTTGGGCCAGTTGTTGAACTAATTTTCCTAGTAGGCGAGTGAATATCAGTCATACTGGATGATCGAGAAGTTTTATAATAACTACTAGAATAATCACTATCATCACTATCAGTGTTTTTCGGTTCCGTATTATTATCACATTTATGTAACCAAGATATTATGTCATTTTGTGAACGGTCCGTATCTTCCGGCCCTCTTAAAGTAACTAAAGGCGGTTGCAGAGGTACACCGGCATTGTTTTTATCTGTAATTTCAGTCATAGTAGCAGCATCGCTTTTTAAAGTACTTGTGTCGTGAGAATTAACATTCGTATTTGATGGTTGCTGTGTATTACTACTAGTTAGTTGCACAGTAGCCTCGTTTGAACTTAAAGTGTTGTCAGGTATTCCGCTATCTAGGTGTTCATTTGAATCAATAGGACGATATGACACTAAACCAACGTTGCCGACTTCAACCATAGGGATTTCAACGTCATTGTTTTTCGTGACATTGTCACATGACTTCACTGAACGAACTTTTTGTTTTCCAGGTGATACTGGTGTGTTTGTTTCGATCATTGATTTACGATTGTCGTTTTTCGAAGAAGTAGGTTTCTTTTTGTTTAAATGTTCTGCTGATTTTCGATGAAGACCGTCTTTATGTAAACTTTTTGAAGATAGTGATATATTCGATGTTGTACCGCTTAATGCACGATAAGAACTATATTGTTTCAAATCGATTGGTTTCGATTTACGATTTTCCTCGGCTTGTAATCTAGTAGTAGAAAAATGCAACGAAATTAGAAATGTGATCGTAGAATAAGATGTCGCTTGAAATAAGAACAAATAATCACTGTGGAGAAAATACTTGTGTAGCAAGCATCAACCCAGTAAGCAAAAACTTGTCGAAAGTCAGCAGTAAAGACACTAAGTAGAACTCGGAAGCTACAAAAGCCAGTGTTCATAATAAGAGTAAGTAATCACTATGGCTGAGAGATTTTTGAGCATTAATTCAGGCTTCTTAGCCTGAAGCTATGTTGATAAATCACTCCTCCGCAGTGATTATTTGCTCTTATTTTGACAACTAAAATCCTGAATATACGCTTAATAAGCACTCCGTTTCCTATTAAGCGAGTATGAGCGTCAAATCAACAACATGGCTACATTGCGAGGTCTCTTTCTCAGCGGGAAAAAACTTGTTCCAAGTTCGCAGTAAAGACGCTAGAACAACGTCGAACGACGTTGTTCTAGCGTCTTTACTGCTGACTTGACTTTGACAAGTTTCTGTGCGCTGGGTTTACTTTGTTTCAACATTAATCGAAGTAAAAGTGCGCAAGTTAATGGTTAGACATAACCAATGCAGCGATAAAAGTACATACTTAAGATTCAACGCTTCATCTTCTTCATCGATACTGTCATCCATACCATCTAGTTGGTCGAATTCAATGGTAGCTTCTCGTATAATTGGTATCTCAACTAACAAAGGTGATTGCGTATCATGTTCATATGAATGAATAGGTGATTCTATCTCATCTATAGTTTTCAAAATATCATTTGAATTGGATGGATTAGCCATCGAATTACTTTTGATTAGTGGGGATGTATAAACCTAAAATTAAGAGATTCACGATGTCACTTCAGGGTACTCACAGGCTGAAAAATAGATCTAAAGTCCAGGACTTGAAATAAGAGCCCGTCATCACTGTGGAGGAGAGATTTTTTTTTCTCCTCCAAAGTGATGGCCGACTGTTATTTCAAGCCCTGAAAGTCTACTCAAGGGTCGAATTTAAGACCTGAAGAGTGGTATGCATATTTGATTTTTGCAGAGAAAAGTGATATTCTGGCAGTTGATTGGTTTATCATTGTAAAGAAACCAATAGATACCACTTAGCTACATGCATTCCGGCTGTGAATAGCTTTAAGACACATTAAAAATAAGTTTGCTTACACTTGATGCATTAGAGCCTGCTCTATTGAATTGCAACGTGTTGGTACGATTACTAGCTGCAGACGACATTCTTCTTCGTTCGTAAAACGAATCTGTTGTAATCTTCTGCTCACTTCTTGTATCACATGTAAAGAAACGGTACCAAGCCTGACGAGCGTTCTTTTGAGACAAACAATAAAAAACAAAGATGGCGAATCCTTGTAATCCATTACATATTGCAAATAGGTAACTAAACTCTAATCGAGCACTAGTCGCTGAACCAAACCCAAATGCCCATGATAATCCCATTAAGATCATAATACCAAAGGCACGTCGTAATCGAATGAATGCAATCTCGATATTTGATTGGTCAGTATTACTGTTTGGTCTTGAACTTAATTTATGCATAATGAAAACAAACATGACGAAATTGATCAGGATAATTAAACCAATAGGAGCCAAATAACCAGCGTATAATGGAATACCAGTCACATGACAGCTAGAAGCAAACACGAATAATTTTCAATACCAGTGAGAAGCACTCTCCTTAGCATAAAAAATGGAGACATTGGCGGTTGAGTGCAGCATAAAATTTTAAAAATGCAAAATCTTAAATGGTGGAGAGCCTGTTTTTTGCCTTCTGCACTACTAACCCCTGCAAAGGAGAACTCTTTACTTATAACTTTGAACAAATCTTTTCCCCACTGGGAAGGGACCATTCCAAAATTTAATTCAAAAGTAATTATATTGGTAGATGGGAAGCAGAAGGGTGTTAGGTCAAGAAGCTTGCAATGTATTGGTTTCTTTGGTACGAAGAAACCAATCCGTTGCAATATCATTGATTCAGTACTCTTCACTATAACTTTTCTTTTGGAGAGTCTCTAAAGAAAATTAAAGAATAACTCACTAGTGCTGGCCACCATAATTATCCATGCGTGTCAAGAATGTTATTAAAACAATGAAGAAGGGTACGCCTATATAAAGAAATAATAATATTATACCTAACACTAGCCTACAATATAGACCTTCACTTGTTTACCTCGGTCTATTCACGCACATTACATCCCACCTCTCTCTCAATCCACTTGGTCGAATTCTTCAGCTTTTGTTCTGGGATCTTTAAGATACTGGGAATTAGACAAGTAAGCATATGTGGAGATATTAGATCAAGGTCTATAAACATAGGCTAAGGGACTGTCACAAAAATAAAATCTACAGAGGAAAGTATTGAATCAACGATATTCTAATGGATTGATTTCTTCATTCCGAAGAAACCAATCCATTGCAAGTTCGTTGACCTAACACACTTCTGTACAGATTCAGTTTTGTTGAATTTTGTTAATTTTAGCTTTGCATAACATTTTGGATGCCTTATTTTGTATGTCTCTAATACGAAATAAAGTCAGTAAATTTTAATTATTTCCTTTAATGCAAAATCGTTGACAAGTAGTAACATTCAGTCACATTTTGCAATCAGATCAGCTTTCATATCATAAACTTTTCCACATAAATTCCTGGACAAACTTACCCCATGCAACAATAGTTGAGCGAACAATATCTCCTCCTTCACGAGGAGGCCACACTCTTACAAAAGCATGGTACATAAATGCAGCTTCCATCAACATCCACATAAAGGAAACCAATGTGAAGTAATGAAGCACAACAGCTACTGTTTTACACACAATAGGCTTATCTGTTTGCTCTATACCAGTAACAAAAGTGACAACAACCACAAACAATGCGCCACATAATTGAATCAAAACCTTTGCTGCCATCTCTTTAAGGAGACGTCTGAAAACAAGTTATGAAATAAAGAGTTTTGGCTTCTTCTTCAATACTGAATTGAATATAACTGCTGGACTGACAGTTTTCAGATCTGAAGCTGAAATCGTGCTAAACACTCCTCCCCAGGAGATGTTCAGCAGCTATATTCTTGTTCCTTCGTCAACCTGTAGTAAACTCCAGTGTTCAAAATAAGAGAAAATAATCACTGTGGAGGAATGTTTTTCTTCGAGCATTGCTACAGGCTAGTTTGCCTGAAGCAGTCTCACAAATCTCTCCTCCAGTGATTATTTCTTATTTCAAACACTGATTCTGTACCAAAACAGATTGCCTTTGTAACTTTTCTTTTCCGGTCAGTGGGTATACCTTATCATTAAAATTTGAAAACATTTGTTTTTTAACGCAAGCCTCAAGATAACGGTCAAACATCACATGTGGAGGAGTGTTTTTTGAATACAGTTTTCAGCTTGCAACTAAAAACTGTACTCAAAAACACTCCTCCACAGGTGGTGTCTGACCGTTATCTTGAGGTTTGTTAACGTCCACACATTGACTAGGATGTTGAATGGTCCAGGAGTTAAAATAACTGTCAGTCATCACTGTGGAGGAGAGATTTTTCAGAATATCTGGAAAATCTTAGATGTAATTTTAACTCGTGATACTTACTGGATGAGATAAAATAGCTCTTCAGCTTAGTTTCCACTGAGTAGTGACAAGGTTTAATACCATACGTTAAAAGGGTTTTTCTTTCTAAGATGCTTAAAGCCATGCTACAAATGGAAATGTTTTCATTCAGAGCGCCTTTGACACTCACATTATGCTAAATTCAAATAACGTCACTCAGTGGGAACCAAACCTTTGGTGATATATAAAAAATCCAAGCTTGTTTTTTAACTCATCAGAAGTTTTACCTGAACAATAGGTACGTGAGAAACGTTAAGAATAAACCAATCAGTGACATGAAGCAACCAATGATACTAATATATGTGATGATTTTTTGATGATAGCCACATATTTTACTTGTACGCGCATAAACATCCTAAAACACAGCATGAATGAATAAATGAATGAATAAATGAACACATGGAATCAGAAGAAATATAGTGTACTTCTGAAGAACAGTAAAGAGTTACCCAAGAAGGCAAAAACTTGTTTGACGTTATCCCAATGGGCAAAAACTTGTTCAAAGTCAGCAGTAAATTGTTCTAGCGTCTTTACTGCGGACTTTGAACAAGTGTTTGCCCACTGGGAAGGAGCATTGTTACAAACGAAATCAATCAATTGCATACCGTTCTGCTTTTTATCAACATGACTTGTCAGTGGTCAAAATAAGTGCAGATAATCACTGCGGTGGAGTAATTTTTTAGCATAGCTTCACAGGCTACAAAGTCTGAAATTATGCTCAAAAATCCCTCTTCCACAGTGATTATTGCTCTTATTTCGAACACTGCTTGCATTAGTTATTTGTACAAGTGATATAGCCGGTAAAAGCCTGTTCAAAATCAGCAAAATAACATTAGAACAATGTCCTTTGGACAGGTTTTTGCCGGCTAGGATATAGCTTTTAATTAAATCTGATGTTAGAAACTTTGGCGGCAAAGTCAGACGTAGTACCAAACTAAGAAAAAAAGGAAATCATTAAGTTTACTTGATGATTGATCCCTTTTTATGAAGAAAGCAAATCAATTGCATGAGTAGTGATCCGACACTCTTCTTCACAGTTGATATAGTCAGGGGTTAAAATAACTGCTGGTCATCACTGTGGAGAAGAGATATTTCAGAATATTTTTCAGCCAAATTGGCCGAAAATACTCTGAAAATCACTCCTCTACAGTGATGACCAGTAGTTATTTTAACTCCTAAACATGTAAATATTTTAACTGTTATATATACCGTAAAATTTAATAAGTTTGCACTTACCATCATTGCAGCAAAGTTAGTTAAATGACTACAATGACAAATTATAGTTTGATTAACGATACTTTCCAGAGTACATCCCTCTGTAGACCAGCCACCCTTTTCTTCATTAGCCTTAAAATCCCAATATACACATGCTGATTCTTTTAAGTCCATCTAAGGAAAAAAAAAGAGTATCTGTGGAGAAGAGTGTCGTGTTCATGATCAAGTAATAATATTTCTTTGTATTGGAGAAAACAATAAATTGCAATACAACCTGTTCAAAGTCTAAAGTTGTTTTAACGTTATTCTGCTGACTTTGAACAGGTTTTTGCCAGCAGGGTTCTTTGTGGACACTTTAGTGAAACATAATATTAATAATAGTTTACTGCAAAGCACATTGCTTAAAGCAAATAATCGCTGTGAAGGATTTTTGAACATAGCTTCAGGCTAGAATATCAGAAGTTGAAAGATATTTACAAAGGATCATCACTCTTATCAGACATCACCAATGGGAGAGTATTTTTGAGTACAGTTGTCAGCTTCAAAGCTGAAAACTGTACTCAAAAACACTCATCCACAGGCGATGTCCGACTGTCATTTTGAGGCTTGCTCTTATGGAGCATCTCAAATATAAACTTTGCAGAAAATACGAAAAATTTGCAATTGATTGGTTGCTTCACTAAAAAGAAACCAATCAATAGCAAGTTCATTGAAACAACACATTCTTTAGATAGCTTACATTTTCATTTGCTTTAAATTTGAGAACAACAGGTGCAGATAAATTCTGTGTTTTTTGTCCAACAATTTCTCCTGATATAACAGGTGTGTAGATGCGTTCTTTAAGCACTGTAAAGCCTTTAACACATTGTTCTTCCACTATCTTTTTTTCCGTGAAGAACTTATTTGTTTTGTAATACACAAAGTAGATTGATTCTTCTGAACCATTCTTTGGTAAAGCCTAAAATCATAAATTACATTTAACAATAAGACTTTTTGGTAGAGGCCTCGTGAACCTCAAAATAACTGTCGAACATCACCTGTTGAGGAGTGTTTTTGAGTACAGTTTTTAGCTTTGCAGTTGAAAACTGTACTTAAATACACTCCTCCACTGGTGATGTCTGATAATGATTTTGAGACTTGCATGATAACCTCCCACACCAATGGATAGTTGGGATCACAATATTAATTTTCCTATTGTTGAGAGATGTCTGTCTAGCAGAGATAATAAAAAGCAAATAGGTTACAGATGTCTGTCTGGTAGAGGTATCTGTCAATGGACGTTTTACTGTGTAATTTTGTCTTTTTGGCACAGTATCATAAGCTACTAAACCTCTTAAGAGAGTTTTGTATACTGCTGAAAAGTAGATTTAAAGCCTATAAAAATCTTTTACCTTTTCAACCCGTTTTTTTTGTACATTCTAATAGCACCTTACCTCTGGTGGTATGGTTATTTCAGTCTTCCCATCTGCTTCTGCAAATTTGATCCCTTCTTCAAGCTCATATTTCTTTATGTAGATCTTCTTCACAAGAACATTTTCAGAATCTTCTTCGAGTTCTTTGTCTTCAGGTTTTACATGCTTCAACCATTTTTCAAGCATTTGTACGTATCTGATAAGAAAATAAACATGCGAGTAAAAACATTGCACAGAATCAGTGGTTGAAATAAATGCAAATAATCAGTGTGAAGGAGGGATTTCTGAGCATAGTTTTAGACTTTTTAGCCTGAAGCTATGCTAAAAAACCACTCCCCCATAGTAATTATTTCCTCTTGTTTCGGCCCTGCTTTTAGCAGTCTTTAGCGTTGAAGCTGAAAATTATACTAAAAACACTTCAGTTATTGAGGCTTGATAAGAACTTAAAAAAAGACATTTTGAAAAATTATCTCGTCAAATTTTACTAAAATATGGTAGGTTTATTAAAGAAACTAAAGTTAACCCAGTAGGCTTGTTCTAAGTCCGCAGTAAGGACGCTAGAACAATGTTGAAAACTTTGTTCTAGCGTCTTTATTGTGGAGTTTGAACAAGCTTTTGCCCACTGGTAAATAACAAATTTCATGATTTATTTAATCCATCCTTGAATTTCTTTTTAACTTATCAGTGGTGTTGGAAAACGTTGGAGATTTCATCAATGATCTAACCCAGTGGGCAAAAACTTATTCAAAGTCCGCAGAAAAGACGCTACTGGGAAAAAGTTATGTCAACAGTCAATGAATTGACTTTTTCAGTATAAAAATTCCATCCAATGCAAGATAAATGGGCCAGCACTCTTCTCCACAATTATTATGTACCTTGTTCCAGTTCGATTTGTAATCTCACTTTCATCTAGAACAGTTTGGTTAGCTTTTAAAACATTACTAACAGCTGCAACTAGAGATTCACCAAGCTATGAATAACATAGAACATAATATATACAATGCTTCACACAATATATCACTGTTGAGGAATGAGAGCATACCTTCAAGCTACGAATAACTTTCCAAGTGACTATTTACTTTTACCCTTATTTCAACTAAAAGTGGCTTATATCAGGCTTCATAAAAGTAATTTTGACTTCATAATGCAGTGGTCGAAATAAGAGCAAATAATTTCTGTGGAGGAGTGATTTTTGAACATAGCTTCAAAAATCCTTCCTCCACATTGATTATTTGCTCTTATTTCCTTAGTTTTGCTCTTATTTTATTAGTTCCTTTATATGTAGTGACTCACAATGTAAAACCTCTGCTGGTATTAGAAACTATTACACCATTAAGGGACCATCTCCAAAATTCGTTACCAGGGGAAGAGTGCTGAATCAATGATCTTGCAATTGATTGGTTTCT
>JAULBZ010005484.1:0-13369 GCA_032360805.1 Neoturris breviconis | reverse complement strand
GGGTTGACATTAAAATTTTTGATTTATTTTATATATATACACATTTTCTTTACCCAGTTACAGCAACGCACTAAATCCCTCAGTGTTACATTCATCCAGAAAGGCGGGATTTTTCAAGCCGTTCGGCTTCTTGTTAAACTTGAAACCGATAAAGTATTCATTGTCTACAATTGCTTTTGATTCATAAATATCGTACGTTTTAGAATCAATAAGCTGGATGTATAGAATTAAAATGTATTAAAATGTATGCTTTATTGTATACATTTTGTGGTCTTCATTAATTCTTCTTCTTCTTCTCACTCATTCATTCCTCTTCTTCTTCTTCTTCGTGTACTGAAAACAGGTAGACATATGAACTATAAGGCGTTTAACCAGCAATATGTTAAAATATTACGTAAATTCTCACTGTAAATTGTGTGATAAAAATAAAATGTGTTTATTTCAATATTTAGAACGATACTCAGTGGGCAAAAACCTGTTCAAAGTCCGCAGTAAAGACGCTAGAATAAAGTTTTTGACTTTGAATAGGTTCAGCACTGCAATTTCATATTATAGAATATAAAAATAAAAATAAACTAAAGGCATAATTAATTAGCTAAGCTATTTTGAAGTACTCCCTATAGAGAATCAATAATAACCTGAAACAGTCAACTCGCTAAATAACTAAAATGCAAATTCAAAAAAATAACGTGAAGTTAAATTAAATTAACTAGTCTCTAATGTTACACAAATTCAAGCTCGTCCCCACCCCCATTTGACTGAAAAAAATAAAAAAAAGTCAAAAGGGGCTGAGGACGAGCTTGACACAAACCCTAGAGTTAGCGATAGTAAGTACCATTCTTATCTTTACCATTCTTCTTATGTTTATTTACTAACTACGCCCCGCTTATTCCAATTTGGAAGAAGTTCCAAATCCAACGCTTATTCCAAGCGGTTTACTTCTTCTTAACCCTTTATTAGTATGGTTAAATTTTGCTGTGAAAGTAACATAACAAAAATTATTATTCAGGAGGTTATTTTCTTGCATATTTTAAAAATCTGTATCATACGTTTGTGACTTTTGCCCCCTGAATCTTCTAATACCTTCCCATGAATTAACAAATTTCCGGGGGTACCCCACTACACTAACGAAGGGTTAAACAATTTTAAAGCACTAACGAAAATATTGTAGAAATAACAGGTTACGTAGAAAACTTAAACATATTCTAATCTTTTATTCTTGGATAAATTTTTTATACATAAGGTGCGTCTGGACCCAATCGTCCAACTTCGTTCCCAGGGCTTCTTCTCTCTTGACAAACGTCAAGAGAGAAGAAGCCCTGGGAACGAGGTTGCCAATCGTCACTCAATTCAAAAAGGTTTTTTTGAAAGAAATTTATCTTATTTTGCAAATAATTCTTTCTTTCTAGACATATTTCTGCATTTGTTTTATGTAGCTTTCAGGAAGATTAGAATGCGTCAACGAAAAACTGGAATAAACACGTGTAGCATGATGACCACTGGCCACACCTACTGTGATACAACGAAATGTTTTAATATTTTTGTGAGATTTCAATGAGCAAAATAGAAATGTGAACATATAAAGATGTACACTTATAACTTCCGGATATATCACTTCCCAGTGGGCAAAAACTTGTTCAAAGTCAGCAGTAAAGACGTTAGAACAACGTTAAACGTTGTTCTAACGTCTTTACTGCGGACTTTGGACAAGTTTTTACCCACTAGTTAGAACAATATAACTGGAATTAATCTTTACGAAGTTGTTTAAGGTGTGTTGGACATCATGTTGTAAATATTTACATTGTAAATGAATACCGGGAAGTTGTTTTTCCAAAAGCAAAGAAATGATGTAATGTAAAATATTACATCATCACATCAATTTCGTTACCAGGCTTTTATATTCCTGCTTTAATATCTAACCTAACACTTACCCTATTATTCGGGTTATTATAGCCTCCACTCCAGTTCCAAACTACAACTACTTGTTGTAGTTTGGGACTGGAGCTCAGGCTAAGTTATTAGGGCTAGTCAATAAACCCTAGTATTAGATCTAGTCAGTAAACTCTAGTTCGAACCCTACGGTCACAATTCCTCTTGATGTAAATAGTTGTAGATTACTTGTAGATATAGTATTTACGGCATTACTGTTTTTGGCCTGATGGGTGTGTGGGGAGGGGGGATGTCCCCCTTCCCGAACTTTTTTTAATAACTCCGAAATGATACGGGGTAGCGAGTTACAACTGTACCACTTTCATTATTTATCTATTAGACAGAAATTTTATGACCGTAGCATCATTACATATCGCGGAAGATAACCGTGATTTCAGAAACCTACCAATGAAAACGCTTATATTTGTGGTAAAATCCTGATAAAATTATTACTTTTGGATATGATAATAAAACTTTCACCAGTTGTTTATCATCATGAAAGGAATCAGTTAACATTATTAGTTTCGATGTTAAGATTAATGAATTTTGATGACGTCATTGTTACAAATAATTTTAAAGTGGTTACGAGGAGAATTCAATTGTCTTTCAGAATCCAGAAACAGAATATTTTCTCAATCAAAAGTTATGCTTCTTTAAAGTAAAACTTTTCCTTCCGTAGTCAAGATGAAAGTTCATATTGCTGCTAATATATTCTGAAGATTTGACTCCATAAGAGTAAATATTAGTGGAGATATAATTGAGTGAAGCCGTAGGAAATTATGTATTTTCTATGCTCACTGTGTGGCAGCTATCTTGTTTGGCCAAACATTTTCTGTTTTCAGAGAAAAGAATTGCTTGTTTTGCCACTTCTTGACATTTTTAGACTCTGAAATTTTCTGAGTATGTTCAGTGTGTATTACTTATCTATTTGACATAGGTATTGAAAATTTGACCAAAAAGGTGATTATGTACCTTTAAGTGTAAGTACCATAATTTGCAAAAATTGAAAATTATCAGCAAAAAAGTCACGTGTTCATTGCTATAATAATGGCAGAAATAGAAAGTAATTGTGCCAGAGATTATTTGATAGAAGTTTTATGTTTCTAGCATTGGTAGTTTCTGAGAAAAATAGTGGGGTCTTTTTGCCCCATCCCCCTAGGCCAAATAAGGGCATTCGAAAGGCCCAGGCCTAAATAAGGTAACATTACATAGACAATTGTGAATTATATTCCTGTAATTACATCACGTAAACATTAATTACTTATGTGAAACAAAACAGCAATTATATTAAACATTTAGAGACTAGTAAATATGGACGTGACAATCCAATATGCCGATGGAATGTTTTATTTTGACTTTCGCACGGACATTTAGAAATGGAAATCAACAATTACTGTTAAAATTTATTTATACCAATCAAATAAGAAGAACTTGCAGAATCTTTATTTAACCCTAGTCTAACCGGGGGAGGGGCAAACATTTGCTATAAATTACACAGCAAATCATTGTCTGTACATAGTTTTTCACTCTTAAGGTGGATTTTCATTAGCGAAAATTTTTGCGCGGAATCCAAAAGAAGAAATTCTATTGGTAGAAATTGTCGTGTGATGTCAATTTCCACTAATGGAATATCTTCTTTTGGATTCCGCGCGGAATTTTCTGCTAATATGGAAATCCAGCTTTAAGGCCGTTTTCCATTCGGAGATCTTTACTGCTCGCGGGCGGGATATTCATCAGTAATATTCATTTAGGCTTATTAGCAAACTCGTTCACAGCGCTTCTTGTCTCTTTGATTTTTTTCTCCCATGAGAAAAAAATAAAAGAGACAAGAAGCGCTGGGAACGAGTTTAAGCTGTTCCAAATAAAAGATAAAATATAAAAGATAATCAAATTAATAATAATCGTAAAAAGTTGTCCTGACGTCGCGCACCAGCAGGGTGTTGGTGAAGGGATTTCGGCTAATGTGTGTGCTTTTGTTCCCAGGGCTTCTTCTCTCTTGACGTTTAACGCTTTAAGAGAGGACAAACCCTGGGAACGAGGTTGTAATGTGTGACCAGACTATCGATGATTGAAATTACAGACAATGTATTCAGATCTATTATTACTGGGATGTGACCACTGTGATCAAATAGCACCGAAATACGTAAGACTGTAGGTACTCGACATGTTTGTTATGGAGAAAGAAAAACACAAGGTAATACAACATTTTTAATCGACATACAAATGTAAAAAATAAACAAGTTGCGTCTTATGGAGTTGTTTATAACTACGATTGCGAGTACTAAAAGTTACTTAACTTTTTTACTATTTGTTTACTAGTTGCCTATGAAATGGTTGCTACAGGAGCTGTGCTTATATAAAAAAGTTTTCCGCTGTAAATGACGAATGTTTTGTTTATGAACATATTGATAGAGTATTGATGTAATTATATGAACTCAGTAGTTGGTATTTTAACGATATATATACAACTGTCATGGAATGTTTTAAGAATGTCCATATGGAATGTCTAATGTGAATCCCTGTTCTAAAAATAGATACAAAACTATTATAGCATTTACAAATAAATGGTCTTTCTTTTACACATACTCAGAATCAGTGATAGGATCTAACAATTTGCAAAAAAGTAACCCGCTAACGTTCGCCTAATCAAGATTTCTTTATTTTTCTTTATAAGAGTCGCCGTAGGGCAGATACTGCCCGGAAGAAAACTTGTTCAAAGACCGCAGTAAAGACACTACTGCGGACTTCGAGCAGGTTTTTGCCTACTGGATAATATTTAATTCAACGGTCAATGACAATATGATGCCCAAATAAGGATATATTTACAAACTCTTGACATCAAACATAAAAAATAAATAAATGCGTTTATATGTCGCATTACAGCTGCACCTTAATTTCTTATTTATTTACAAAAACCAACTTCCCAAATGACGTAAATTTATATGAATGTATTTGGTCTATTGTTAATTGGGTAAATCATTAAGAAGGCCTGGGGATGAAGTTGTAAATCCTCATGTGTTAGTGTTGCTGTAAAAATATTTTGGTATTTTACAAATCTTTCAGAGGCAGAACCCCTTACTACGACGTCGAAAAAACATCGATTCAATGTCGTTAATTTGACGTTTTTACCAACGTATAGTAATGGGTTTATAAACTCGACTTAAGGTTGATTTCCACAAGGCAAATTCGCGGCGAAAACCAAAAGAAAACATTCCATGGGAAGAAACAAAATAAATTCTCCTAACAACAACGTAAATGCAGCGTATAAAGTGAGACGATTTATCATATAAACTGACACATATTAAAATGTTGTTAAAACTATGACGTAATTAATCCGCGCTTTAAATAAATCACTGGGAACGAGCTTTCTATAAAAACTGTAGTATCAATCTACAATCTACGAATATTTGCATATATAACGTAACAGCAATAAATATAACAACAAGAAAAATTCATCGAAGTTCAGAAAATATCATATCATTAAAAATGAACAATTTGATAATTTTTAGTTTGTTGTTATGTTTTATCAATGGTTACTTGTGTTGCGTATGTATGCCAACTCATCCACAGAATGCGTTCTGTAGAGCTGATTTCGGTAAGTGTAAAATTCATTTTATTAACAGAACCAAATGAAAACTCTGTGTATTTATCATACACACACATACTAAAGAACTTGAGCACTTGTAGTGCTTGCATCATCATATTTTCTAGTGGGCAGCGATATTCTAAGCATCATCAACCCTTCATTAGTATGGTGTGGACCCCCTGAGTTTTTAAATTTTTATGTGAAAGTAACATAACAAAAGAAATTATCCAGGAGGTTATTTTCTTACATACTTTAAAAATCTGCATCATACTTTTGTGATTTTTTGCCCCCTGAATCTTCTAAGACATTCCCATAAATTAACAAATTTCAAGGGGTACCCCATCATACTAACGAAGAGCAGATTTTGAATTATATCCACTACTTTTAGCCAAATTTGTCCGATTGTATGTTCTGTAAATCTACAGAAATTATCCTTTTTGACAACTTTGTACTCAGGGATTCTTGACTTTTTTTAAACGATATTTAAAAAAATTAAGAAGCCCTAGGTACCAGGTTGTTTTTTCGAAAAGTCTTTATATATTTAACCTCCTTGCCGATACGTGACGTTTTTTCAACGTAAAAAAGACGTTGTTTTGACGTTCTAACGTTAAAATAACGTATTTTTATTAGTACTGTACTCGTTTCTTTTTTTATAAGCTTCAGTAAGTACCAGCTCTCAGTTGGTACTTAATGTTAACTTTAACTTACATTTTTAGAAAATCTGTACCCTAACCCCTCTACTAATAGCTTAAAATTGCATCTTAAGATCCGAGCTTAACCTCGATCCCAGCGCTTCTTCTCTATTTTTAACTGAAGACGAGAAAGAAAGAAAGCCCTGGCAAGCATTAGGTCATGTACAATAAAATAATAATTATGCACGAATTATCTTAATTATGTCGTTTTCATAACCTACTTACCAGGGCTTTCTTTCTCTCCCGTTCTCACAAACTTAAACGTCAAGAGAGAACATCGGTCCTATTTTTCTGTATACTTTTGCTAAATAGTTATTATATGTTAAGTGAAATTGACGCTTATAAAAAAAAACGTGTACTATCCATCCAGGACGTAACGTTTTATCAACGTCGAGTGTCGTTTTATCGTCGCGACGTCGGCATATTTTTTGATTAGACGAAACGTGTTGGCAGGTTACCTTGGAGACAAAATTGACGTCTTTTCGACGTTGATTAGACGCTAAGTGCCGCGAATTTCATCTTAATGGATTTGTTTCTTTATATTTTTAGCAATCCATGCTAAGGTCACATCAAAAAGTCAAAAGGAGCTTATGAAGCATTATAAGCAATACATACTGATGGGAATCGATCCGTATATCACTTTCTATAATATTTCTATAACTAAAGTGTTCAAGGGACAAGAAGGAATAGATACTATCATACAGAATGGCATGTCACGTGTTTACATGCAAAAGGCAAATTCATTCAGTTGTGGCATGTCTTTATCTAAAGGAGATAGATATTTATTAACTGGTAGATTTATACAGAACCACTTAGAAATGACTATGTGCGATTGGAGTAGTGAATGGCATAGATTAACAAATCAGATGAAGAATGGCGTCAATGGAGAGTATGATTGTAGTTGCGGTATTGCTACGTGTATTGATGGATATTGTGATAAAAATTCACCGTGTCGGTGGGAAGTATCGTGGGATCAGTATGTTGACGAATGCACTTTGAAACATAAATCATGCAGAAAAAGAAATAATCTGTGTAGATGGCATACTAACCCTGACTACCAAGAATGTAACCTAAGTGAACTTCCATAATTTATGTTGCATGTTTAAAAGAACTCACCCAGTGGGAAAAAACCTGTTCAAAGTCCCCAGTAAAGACGCTAGAACAACGTTTTCAACGTTGTCCTACTGTCTTTGCTACGGTAAAATTTGTCTTTGCTTTGGTAAAAATTTGTTCATTTTAATTTTTTTTGTGCATTATTTCTAATGGAATCTTCTCAAAAGTATATGTTAAAAGCAGTTCTCGATGAAACAGAGCAAACAATCACTGTGAAGGAGTGAGTTTTGATAAATTCCTCTACCCCAGCGATTATTTACTCTTATTTTGACCACTGAAAGCAATTGTTTTGAAAGATAAAGGTAACAAACAAAAACTACTGATTACGGTCCCATATATATTTCCATATTTGGACTGTGTATTTCCATATATGGTAATTCGCATAAATTCCGTTTTATCTGTCGATTTTCTTTGACTAGCCTACTTAGATAGACTATTCTCTAGTCTAGGCAATATATAGTCTAAACACGGGAATATACGTGATCGTATTTGATAGTCTTTCACTCTATGTAAATACATCAAAATATAAAAAAGAGAGCTACAATTTGATTGGTTCCCTAGTTAAGAAGTAACCAATCAGTTGTAATATCTCATTTTTTTCTATCAGATAATATAATTTCGAGGTGTTCCCCATCATGTTATCTTTGTAATAAATAGATATAGATCTATTCACAAATAAATGAAAACGAGGCGTCGGTTTTTCAAAGTAGAAACGTGTTGCAATGCAATATGTGCAAGGACTGCTCAAAAAGATAACTATTACATTGCAACAAGTTACTACTTTGAACAACCAACGCCTCGTTTTCATGTATCTATGGATAGATCGTTGTAAATATTTCAGATATAGTTTAGTTAGAGTGTCCGTAAACATAATTAACAGTTTTGAAAATCATATTTGTTTACCAACCTCGTTCCAAGGCCCTTCTTCTCTCATGATTTTTAACTCGCAGAGTTAAACGTCAAGAGAGATGAAGCCCGAGGTTTGTTACTCGCATCAAATTACCGTAATCATTTTTGTTTATCTGGTTTACTCGAATACTCGACATGCATAGAACAACAAATATTCGTCGTGTGGTGGACTAATAAATCGTCTTTCGCAAACGTTCGTGAGTGGTTTGAATCAATGGGTCACAGAGTACGAGTGAGGGAGTATTTAAGTCTACTTAAGGGCGATTTCCTAGCAACAAAAATTAGTACGTCATAGGTTTAAACAACGCACGCGCAATTCTGGTAACTGATCACTAAGACCGCCGAAAACGTTGCATTGGAAATGAGAAACAGCATCAGGTTAAAAATTCGAAAACCCTGGGAAGTTCAGTTTTAAAAATTTGTTTAACCACCAAGTTGGCACATGACGTTGGTACAGGATCGAAACAACGTTGCGTTGTCATTTTTATATTCTGCGTTCTTCCATCGTCAGATGTCAGGAATGCAAACCACATCTACCCAACCTCGTTCCCAGGGCTTCTTGCCTTTTCGAACGGAAGATATAGCCGCTCTTCCGTGTCTCGAAAAGGTAAAAAACCCTGAGAACGAGGTTGCACATATACCTTATGGACCTTATTTTTGTACGTGTGAATCAAAAAGATTAACATTCGCGAAACTTCTTTCCACCGTCCGTGAAACCATAGATATATAAAAAGATATATATCTATGGTGAAACTAAACCATTAAAAGTGCAAAATTGCTTTTCACCGACGTATTATGGAAATCTGTGACGAATTTAACGTGTAATAACTAAAAGAAAATTTAACAAAATGGTTACAGCTCCTAATAATCTATTTCACATAGAAATAGAAACATGTTACTTCCGAAAAAATTTATTTGATGCGTTAAAATTTATAAAAAGAACGTTGTTCTAACGTTATTTTTCTGACTTTGAACACGTTTTTGTCGGCTAGGATGGTTTTTAAATTGATTGCTTTTGAATTCATCTAGGCATAAACTTATCTGAAAACACATCGGAACTATGAAAATAAATTCATTATATTTGTGTTGACGTAAGTGTATTTAATAAATGAGTTTGCAAATATTTGCAAATTATTCAGCACGTAGAAAGTACGTCTCATAGAAAGTACGTCATGGAATAAACAATACTAAAAGCTTTGACGTAAACCGTACATCTATGCGTAAACGAATATTTTTCTAAGATACGATTGTGTTCAAAACTAGATAAGTCATATATATCACAACCTCGTTCCCAGGGCTTCTTGCCTTTTCGAAACACGGAAAAGCGGCAAGAAGCCCTGGGAACGAGGTTGATATATTTCATTAAAACTTTATGACGAGAAAGCTGTTATTGCCGTCTTAAAATATCATCATTTTTAACTACATGACCGATATTCCCATTGGCTGATTAAAATCAGATTAAAAGTCTTTAATTGAGAACCGATCCTATTGCTTAAGCTTTACAGTCCCTGTTATGAATGAGGGTCTAACCAGTTTAGCGGACATCTTCTGTGCAGACGGCGTATCAGAAGGACGCCTGGTCCCAAGTATGTCTTGTTTACCAAAATTGTTTGCCAAATATTGCATGTTTAGTTATTTTCTGGCGGTAATTTGAACATTGTAACTTTTGAGTTTAAAATTACGACAACATCCGTGGTGTGGCACTTTCTATTACTTAAACCTACCTGTTCTCTAAGAAGATGACAATCAACTATGATGAGGAAACGCGCTTTATTGGTTTAAACGTCATGCTAAGCAAAAAAATTGGACGGTACCTGGCGGTACCTGGCAGGATCAGTCTCTGGCTTTAAGAATGGCATTAACTTTCGCCTATTTCCAGTTTACAATTATAATAATCTTGTATTCAGTAGTCTTTCACCCTGTAACAGTAATACGATATTATAGAAAGAAATTGTCGCAAGAAGAATATATCGCGAATTTTGGGCATTTTTGCGAAATTAAATTCTCGCGAAAAATTTGCTTTTGGTCAATTCGCGAATTTAAATTCTCCCAAAGATACCTGACATTTAAATTTTACCGTTTTTCCGTTACACGTTATTTTTATAACGTGGAAGAAAAAAGAAAAATGTCTGACATGTTACAAACTGTTAGGTAATAAATCATAATAAATATTCTTGTGGCTATTAATAAATAGACTAAGGTAGCTCTGCAAAAATGATAAATCTAAGACGTTATCAAATAAAATCATTGCCGCATTCCGTTGTCAGTTGTCGCATAATATAAAAACCAGTCGCTCACGCGACCTGTTTCTGAACTTTGATTAAACAATCATTTTCGCAAACCGGTCAGCATAAAGCTGTCCGCCATGTTTGTTTTTTATTTGATAGAATTGCTAGCCACGAGAAGGTTTTAAGAAAAGATTTTAGTCTGATTGATTGTGAGAATTCGTGTATGTTTTTCCTGGTTATTTTCAATCATAGAGAGTGTAACCAAAACAATGTATCTTACTCCTTTTAATAAGATGCGCGGAAATTAAAGGGGTTACTTTCACGCGCTTTACAAGCAAACAACGGGCGAGAAGAGCGAAAAATGGGTGAAAAACAGGCGCGCGAAAATTAGAGGCGTGAAAATACGAGAAGTGTGAACAATAGAAGGAATAAGGTAATACCAGCGTTTGAAATAAGAGCAATTAGTCACTGTGGAGGTGACTATTGAGTATACCTTTAGGCTATGCCCTGAAGCTATTATTAAAAGACACTCCTCCACAGTGAATACTCTCATATTGACTACTGCGGTTAAATTAAAATATTCTAGCGAATAAAATAAAAATCTCCAACTGAGTTATTCAGTGGGAAAATACTTGTTCAAAGTCCGCAGTAAAGACGCGAGAACAAAGTTTTTAGAACAACGTTTTAGTTTTTACTGCAGACTTTGAACAAGTTTTTGCCCACTAGGTAAATCCTGGGAACTAGTGTTCTATAATATGATACATTAAGTTTATCCAAATGCTTCTTATTCAGGATTCGAGAGGCGTAAGACAAATTGAAATTTGGAGTAAAATATTTCTATTAAAAAATGAACAATTTGATAATTTTTAGTTTGTTGTTATGTTTTATCAATGGTTACTTGTGTTGCATATGTATGCCAACTCATCCACAGAATGCGTTCTGTAGGTCCGATTTCGGTAAGTATCAACAGCTTTATTTATTTATTTGTTTATATACATATTTATTAACACATGTTTGAGTACTTTGGTATCATCCGTTTTACAAAAACAAATCCTAGCGCTCAGTTTAGTCACTAATAAATTATCTTGCAACGAACTGACTGTGGATGTAGCAGGTGATACATTTTAAGGGCACAGCAACTTAATTTTAAGGTCACCTAATGAGCACATAATGGACAAACCACGTTTCAATAATTTTAACATTGATTCAACGCTGTCATCAGGTCCCTTAACCCTTCATTAGTATGGTGTGGACCCCCTAAATTTTTAAATTTTGCTGTGAACGTAATATAATAAAAATCATTATTCAGGAGGTTATTTTCTTACATATTTTAAAAATCTGCATCATACTTTTGTGACTTTTTGCCCCATGAATCTTCAAATACCTTCCCATAAATTAACAAATTTCCGGAGGTACCCCACCATACTAACGAAGGGTTAACCATAGTGTGTCCGTGGACGGTACATATACCGCATAACTCTGAATATAAGCCCACGGCTTATATAAGATTGCAAGCATAATTTGGTAGGCTTATATATGAGGAGAGGGTTCACACGGAGGGTTAATACATGGACTAAATGTTGCATCAAGGATTCACAGAAAACATAAGAGAATATCAGATCATACAGATAGCATCCAATATAACAAATACAACAAAAAAAATGCACCAAGGCACTTGAAGACATAGGTAGAGGCAACTGCTAAAATTAACAGAAAAATAAACCAGCGAGTGTAAGAATTATTCTATCTTGTATAGGCCCATGGGTTATAATGGGGGGCTAATACATACAACACCCAGCCGGCAAAAACCTGTTCAAAGTCTGTAAGCGTTGTTCTAACGTTATTTTGCTGACTTTGAACAGGTTTTTTCCGGCTGGGATCTATGTTCTAGCATTTTGGCGAGGGCTGGGGGAGGCTTATATTCAGTGTTTTACAGTATGCCAGTAGGCACATGACATATCAACTTTGAAACAACGTCGAAACGACGCGTCGCGACATTGTGCAATTTTGATTCGACGTCGTGTGTCTTCAGGGATTATTTATTTTGTTCTTTAATCCAAGAATATATTTTAACATTTTTCCTTTTTGGAATTTTAGTAATTCGTGCTAAAGTTACATCGAATCGCCAAAAGACACTTGTGGAGAATTATCAGGAATACACAAAGCTAGGTATTAATCCTTACATATCACACTACAACTTGTCAGTAACGAATGTATTTAAAGGAGGAGCAGGTCTTAAAGTTATCTTTAAAAAAACTGGACCACGTGTTTACATGCAAAAAGCTCATCCTGGTTGTGAAACATATTTAAACAAAGGAGATAAATATTTATTATCAGGAAGATTTGTTGATGGGTCAATACATATTAGTCAGTGCGATTGGAGTAGTGAATGGCATCACTTAACAAAACAGATGAAGAATGGTGTTCATGGAGAGTATGATTGTAGCTGTAGTGTTGCTACATGTATTGATGGATATTGCGATAGAAATTCACCTTGTCGATGGGAAGTATCGTGGGATCGGTATGTTGATGAGTGTTCTTTAAAGCATAAAACTTGTAGATCTGTCAATAATCTATGTAAATGGTTTACCCATTCTGCTTACAGAGAATGCAACTTACACGAACTCCCCTGATTACAGATCCCTAAAAAACTGAACTGATTTTATGTGACAGGGATTAAGATAACTACTGGTCGTTATTGTGGAAGGGAGATTTTTCGGAGTAGTTTCAGCCAAATTGACTAAAAATATTATAATAAAAAAGATCTCTCCTTTACATTTATGACTGACAGTTATTTTAGACCCTGATTGTAGATGTTTCTTTACTGGAGGGATGTACCCAGCCGGCAAAAACCTGTTCAAAGTCAGTAAAATAACGTTAGAACAACGTTCTGTGAACGTTGTTCTAACGTT
>JAULBZ010005483.1:0-13372 GCA_032360805.1 Neoturris breviconis | reverse complement strand
GTAAATCAAGTGCAAGCTCGTTCACACATGGCAAATATTCAATTAGGACTTATTTGGCACAACAACGTTTAGGGGGGGGGATTTATTGGAGGGGGGGGAGGGGAATAATTAATATTTATGGTAACAATCTTCATATGTTTATATTTATTAATTTTCTCACATTTACGTTGTTTCAATATTCTCATTGTCAACCCAGAGGTGAAAACTTGTTTAAAGTCTGCGGTACAAATGCTAGAGCAACGTTAAAAATGTTGTTCTAGCGTCTTTACTACGGACTTTGAACATGTTTTTGCCCACCGGGCCTGGTTACTCAACTTTTGTGTTGGTTATATGTCTTCCCCACGTGGCATCTGCATCATATTAAAAACAACATCTCACTGAGCAATAACTTGTTCAAAGTCAGCAGTAAAGACGCTAGTAGCTACAACGTTGAAAACGTTATTCTAGCGTCTTTACTGCGAACTTTGGACAAGTTTTTGTCCACCAGCATTATTTCAAGTAGTTCATCTGTGTGCCGTCAAAAAATATAAATGCGTTTTCCCATTGTCCATATTTAGATAACCATCCCTAATCTTTTTTCGTAGCATTATGGATAATTAAGGGAGGTTACATAATTAAAAACCATACGTAAGCTCACCTGTCTAGCAACATTGTGATGATGTCAGCATAAATAATTTGAATGTAAAATTTTAGTAGGACCATTTTCGTTCCTAGAATATGAGTTATGGTGAACACGCTATATAGTTATAGGCCTATTCACAAATACATGAAAACGAGGCGTTGGCAGCTCAAAGTAGAACTTGATGCAATGCAATAACTTGTGCACTACAGTAAACAAAAAGGAAGTTTTTGCATTGCATCAAGCTCTACTTTGAGCAGCCAACGCCTCGTTTTTATGTATTTGTGAATAGTTCTATACTCCCATTGAGCACGTGACATTTTTTAACGCAAAAACTCGTTGTATTGGCGACAGAACGTCAAAACAACGTCTTTTTTTTACGTTGAAAAAACGTCACGTGTCCATTGGGGTATGGTTATAAAGCTCAATAGAAGAAAGGGAACATGTCTATAACATCGCCGAGCTTTTGACTGTATGTTATTGCAACATTATTTGCGGTATTAGTCTACATTTATATTCAGTAAGCAAAAACTTGTTCAGACGCTGCAGTAAAGACACTGAACAACGTTAAACGACGTGTTCCAGCTTCTTTACTGCGGACTTTGAACAGTTTTTTTCTCATTGGGATGTATCTCGATCTAAGATTTCGGCTTGTGTACAAACGTCAAAATCTCAGTAAGTATAGGATCGTAGGCTAATGCGGTATATTCTTTTCGGTATACTTTTAAGAGAGTTTTATATGATTAACCTTTCTTAAAGGAATTGATTCAAGGAATGGAATGGATTTTTAGGCTACGCCCTGAAGATAATGGACACATTATAGTTGGTGAGAATTTGATGTAAACAAACGTATCAAATTTAAGAATCCGAGTGAGTAATGTAGTTACATATTTATATTAAATTTCTCCTAAAGCCTTTAAGACCACATGAGCCACATGTCACGTGTTTCGAATAATCATTACAATTATATAGGGCAAGCAAAATAATTTTATATTTGTCTACTTTCTGATCTAACTCCATGATCTTCCGTATGTTTTATGAGATCAGTATCTTTAAATCTTATAAGTGACTCCTTCAACGCACTTTGACCTACTTCCAATCTTATAATCTATTTGTGGTAGCAATTTAATAAATCGAATTAAATGTGATAATTTTCTTCGCTTTAAATATATATTAAAAAAAATGGAATCTGAAGGATGTGGATGGAAGATAACAACGTGGTGTTCACATTTGCAAAGAATAAGATGTGTGTGTAGTTACCTCCTTATTTCAGTGGGCAAAAATGAGTTCAAAGTTCGCAGCGAAGAAGCTAGAACCACGTTGGACAAGTTTTTGTCCACTGGGAGGTAATACTTGATTTCCACTAGGCAAAAGATTCTTGCTGCAAAAGCCAAAAGGCGATTTTTTTCCCCAGTGTTAATCAACCTTGATGTCGACAATTTTAGTTGATTTCAATTTTAGTTGATTTAACCTTGCCAAAAAAGTTGGTTTTGGAGCAAGATTTTGAAATGGTCCCGATAAAGCATATTACGAACCCTTTCTTCTTAGGCTATCAAGTTGCCAAAAACCTATTCAAAGTTCCCAGTAAAGACGCAAGAACAACGTTGAAAACGTTGTTCTAGCTTCTTTACTGCGGACTTTGAACAAGTTTTTACTCGCTGGCTTAGTTATTAGACTACCTACGCAAGACTTGCTCTTCTCTAGATATCTCAAATTGAAGATGATTTATAACAATTACGGTAATTTTAATTTTGTAAACATTATATCTTCATTTTTAATAGACGAGCGAGATTTATAGGAATCCAGGCAATATTTCTTTACGTCTAACAATAAGTATTCCTTGCAACCTCGTTTTAATGAGATAGTAAGCTAAGTTTTTTCAGAGCTAATAGTTAAGAGCTAATAGTTTGGTTAATATTATGGTTGTTTTATGAAGATTTAAATACGAATATTTCAGGATAAAGTTGGTCAACCTAACCAGAAAAACCGGAAACCAGAAAAAATATATTTTTTTGAATATGACCAGCAATGTTTGTTATTCCCACGTGTTTTTTTATTGACCCTATTTTACTAGTCCAAGTTTCATACGGTAAAGCATTTACATTCTTTGGTTAGAGACATTGATTAGATAGATTGAACTTAATAGTTTAAGAATGTCTTAACAATGTACAAGCTCGTCCCCAGCACCTTTTGACTTTTTTTTTATTTTTAAAAGTCAAAAGGTGCTGGGGACGAGCTTGAACAATGTATACTATAACATAATATTCTGGACACAGTGTAGCGCTTACGTTCCAACGTCATCGGACCATCTTAGATATACTTCCCGGCGAAAACGAAAATTACACCCTCTAGACGCTCGGGAAAAATGTTTCCCGATCAAGAAAATAAACATTTCCTGACCAGATTACTATGTTCGCCGATATGGAACAGCTGGACTATATTCAACATGGTATGTGCTACGCATGTGATGCTAATGGCTTAATGTAATGGCTTCAAGAACTTAAACGACGTTGTTCTAGCGTCTTTACTGCGGACTTTGAACAGGTTTTTGCCCACTTAGTGACTATTCAAATACATGATGCAAAACAGTACAATCTTTCCTCCTCTATCCATAATTCAACCATATAAACAACTTCGTTTCCAGTGAAGACAATAAAGACGCTATAATAACGTTGAAGACGTTGAAGACGTTGTTATAGCGTCTGTACTGCAGCTTTTGAACAACTATCTTTCCCACTTGGATTCTCCTATAAAGCATCTCGTAGTCATAGAAATACGCAATGCGATTCATATACTATTTTACGATATACTCTTGACATACCGCAGCTGAGTTCAACCTCGCCACGAAGATTATTTAATCCCTCTAAAGAACGTCAAGAATCCTGTGTATAAGAGGTTGGGTAATGTTGAATCAGGAATAGTTTAGAATTAACGCTCAGTGGTTAAACAGTTGTGCTTATGATCCGGAGATCTTCGGTTCAAATTCACTGGTGGAAATTGCAAGTCACCTGTTCACCTGTAATAGTTCTGGCCATGTTTCAAGGTAAATAATGTATGTATGAGGGTTGAATCCGAGGAAGAAATTAAGATCTCGAGAGGGTAAAAAAGCACCCTCTCTCCTAGTAGTGACCTCGGCCTTGAGAGGAGGGTATCGATTTAAAAAAAAGAAGCTTTGTTGAAGAATAAATGACAAATGCCCTATAAATAAACAGAGGTGTGTATTGTGTATAGTTATTTTTCAGCAGGGTAGATGATGATGTTTGTACTTCACTCAATAGGTAGTTATGTTCATAATCAAAAGGTACTTGACTACAAAAAATAAAAACATAAATAAATGCTAATTTTATATATTTTTTATCAAGTTAGGCGGGGAAATCTAGAATTAAAAAGTAGTATGCGATGACATCATAATTGTTTTGCTAACTCGATTAAATTTAATTCGTTCAATTTTAACTCGATAAAATCTAAACTCGTTTAATTTTACCGAGTTGCGTATAGTTATATAATATAGAATATACCTAATGGGCAAAAACTTGTCCACAGTCCGCAGTTACAATGCTAGAACAACGTTTTCAATGTTGTTCTAGCGTCTTCACTGCAGAGAGTTTGAACAAGTTTTTCCCGCACGTCGCTTTGAATTGCAAGATTACTCCCAACATTTTCAAATCCCATATCCAAGGGGGTTTTATATTCTCTCTATAAATTGTTTGATTAGAAAACTTTTCCTTCCTAATTTTATAGCTATGCTTTAAAATACCACAACACAATAGTCCGATTATACTTAATATTTTTTTATGATATCCGTCCCTCATACTGTGATCCATTACACATACTCATCCGTTTTGAATGCTTACTATATACAGAAGAACGATTGGTTATTATATGAGTTTCAAAAAGAAGTATTAAGTCATTAAACTTAGTTGGTATTTTTAATCAACAAAACAAACATAGAATGATTATAAGACATATATATGATGAAGGACGTTAGTCTGTTTATAAGAGAGTGTTTACTATATGAAATAGAACCATACTAAAAAGCTTGTAATGTAGTATATATTTATGATGATGGATATCAAATAGAAGCATACATTCTGAAGGCATACCATAAAGATTTTTATCTAGTATAAGTTACTTATAAATATATAATTTTTAACCCTTAGCTACTGATATCTTTTAATATGTAGAATGCTTACTCCTCTTGCCGGCACGTGATGCTTATTCAACATCAAAAAAACGTCGTTTTGACATTCTGACGTCAAAACAGCGTCTTTTCTAAGTTGAAAAAAGATGTGTTCGTTGGATCTTTGTAAATTTTCATATGTTTAGAGAAATGTTGCTAGACCTTTTCACAAATGATGAAAACGAGGCGTTTGTTGGTCAAAGTAGAAACTTGTTGCAATGCAGTAACTTCTATTTTGTGCAGAGACTGTATAAAAAGGAAGTTATTGCATTGCAACAAGTTTATACTTTGAGCAACAAACGCCTCGCTTTCATCATTTGTGAAAAGGTCTATATATAGCAAGTAAATGGTTCATTTTCTACACAATGATTTTAGTTAGATACGAAGAAACCAATCAGCTACAAGATCATTGGCTCAGTACTCTCCTTCACAAATGCAAAAAAACAGACTAACGAATACAATTACGAATTCGTGTATGGACTGCGTACTATATATAGACTGTATATCCCAATAGGCAAAAATGTGTTCAAAGTCCGCAGTAAAAACGCTAGAACAACGATTTTACTGCGAGATTGAACAAGTTTTTACCCACTGGGATGGAGTATTATTTTGCACTGTGTAGAAATGAACTAAACCCAACCCATTGAGCATAAACGTTGTCCCAGCCGTTGACTTTAAATAGATTTTTTGCCGGCTGGGGTCTAGTATCTTTATTGCGGACTTTGAACAACTTTGTGCCCACTGAGAGAGGTATAACATGGCTAATTAACATCAAAATATAACGTCAAATAAAAGTTGTTTCAATATTGCTTCCACGTCATTTGAATATGGCGCGTCTGCAGAGAAAATTTGATACCAAGTTTTTGCCTTGAGTGGTAGTGTGATCTTGTTTCTGTGGGACAATTAATACTTTCATGTATCCTTTTGGTGGGCGCGACGTCATATCAATACGACGTCTTTTTCACGTTGATAGGACGTCGAGTACCGGTAGAGTTGCAAAAGCACAACATATTTTTTAAATGGTGGAAAAAAACCTGTTCAAAGTATCCATATCAAATTGATTGTTCGTAATTATACATTGATTGATAGGTCACGAGGTAATTGATTTGAGATGAGAATTTTAAATTTAGCATTTAGATTAAAAGTTTAGATTACTCCTTTCCATTCAATTGGCTATCAGATAATTAAAATAATTATAATTGACTTGTAAAGTACAGAAGAAGAAGTAAACATCACGAAAATCAAAAGTCAAATTTACAAGTTCAAACATTAAATTTAAATTGTCAGATATCACTACTTGTAATTGTTTGGGACAGGAGCTCAGGTTAGGTGGGATCCTGTTCAATGTGTCCGCAGTAAAGACGCTAAAATAACGTTGTTCTAGCGTCGTTACTGCTAACTTTGAACAGGTTTTTGCCCACTGGGACAGTGGACTGAGGGAGTATAAAGATATATATCGTATCACGAAAATTAAATGTCAACTTTACGAGGCTATTTGACAAGTAAGACAGATGTTGTTGGATTTATTATTTATGAAGGCAAATTATATAGAAGTACTTATGTAAGAATCTAAACAGACAAAGATACTTAAAATGATTACATCGAGTAAAAAAGAGAAGTTTATTTGCTAAGTTTCTTTTTTTTTAGCAGAAAATATTTTTTCTTTCGTTTATTATTGAAGCTTTTATATGATACTATTGATCATAACATGTGGTTGAAACCATTTTAAAAACAATTTGCTAGTTTTAGTTGTCGTGAGTTTTTGTACGAATTTATATTTTCAAAAGAAGTGGCCATTAATCTTATAATAAGAAAGAAGAATGTGAAAAGATTTAAAAAACTTAAAAGAAGAAAACTATAACATATTTACTTGAAAAGAAAAAGAAAGAAAAACGCTTTTATATTAGAAATATATGAAAAATACGATATGTATAATTAGTACTCGATTTTTATTTTCTAAGTAATTGTTTAATGGTAGGGGGGCTAAAATGGGCAAAAACATGTTCAAAGTCCGCAGCAAAGTCGAACGACGTTGTTCTAGTGCCTTTACTGCTAGCTAACTTTGAACAAGTTTTTGCCCACTGGGAACGATCTGAAAGTTGATTGGATTATTCCTAGGAAGAAACCAATCAATTTCAAGAACGTATGTATTATCTTATTTTGATATCATAAAATGTGGATGCATTTTTAAAAATGCAATGTCGACACGCCGTGATCATACAGTGTCAAAACAATGTTTGTACGTGTATTACATGTTAGTTTTACATTGTATGACCGCCCACAAGGTAGGAAAACTGTTAGTAAAAAGTTGAATACATGCAATATATACCTATTTACGCATTTCTTTAGAAATATTATTGAATGTATATTTTTATTAAAATCATAATTTGTCAACTGGCTCTGCAATAGAATAAACAAAGTGGTGGAGATTTTTAGACTGAAATTATAACAAAATAATCACAGTGGCGGAGATGTTTAGCATAAAGAATTTACTGACAATTCTGGTTGTAACAGTACTAGCTATAAATGCAGATCACACTCCTCCGTTGATGACTGAGGAGCCCCAAGATGGATTTGGTTTTGAAGATCAGACATTAACTTTAAGATGCAGAGCAACTTCAGACCCTCCTCCTGTTTATACGTGGCAAAAAGATAACAAAGAAGTAACTTTTGGAGGAAGAATTAAATTAACTTCAACTGGGGATCTAGTAATAGACAAATTTAACCCTTCTGATGATGTTGGGAATTATCAATGTATTGTGAGAGTAAATGATGCTAATATTGAGTTGAAGCTCGTATCACGAATTGCCGACATAAAGACTACATGTAAATATTTTCACACATTCTTCCTAGTAGGCTCACGTAATCAGATCAACGTCGAAACAACGACCAAAACTATGTCGCGATATCGCTCGGACGTTGTTTTAACGTTGATCTGACATAATGTAAGAGTTTTCACTATCACTAAAAAGAGACAACCCAGTGGGCAAAAACTTGTTCGAAATTGTTCTAGCGTCTTTAGTGCTGACTTTGAACAAGATTTTGCCCACCGGGAGATCTCTGTTCATATTTGATGTCAAGTGATATAAAAATATCAATGCACGGTGCCAAATATCACCAATTAACTCCATATATGAACTGTGTATTACCATATATGGTCATACAAGGTTTCATACTGAGTTATTACTTGCCGAATTTCGTAGTCTTCTCGGTGGGCAAAAACATGTCTAAAGTAAGCAGTAAAGACACCAGAACAACGTCGAACAACGTTGTTTTAGCGTCTCTTACTGTTGACTTTGAACAAGGTTTTCCCACTGGGTTTCTTGTTCCACATTGACAACATTTGTACATCTTGTTTCAAAACTTACCTGCTTGATTCGATAAATATATTTTCAGCCTTTCCAAATGCTTTCAAATCGGATGTTTCACCAACCATTTCATATGCTGGAGGAGCAATAAGAATGTCAGTTGATGCCACTAATTTTAAACCGTATCCTCTGATTGGTTGGAATTATCGTGGAAAACCAACAATTCAAAACAACGACCCTAGGTTTTTAAGTTTACCACAGGGTGTGTTGCATATCTATGGTCTAACATCAGCAGATGATGGTGAAATAAGAGCTATTGCCAGAAGCAAATCGTCTGGAACTAAATCAGCACAAACTTTTATCGGACAATTTGCCAAATTGACAGTAAAATCAGGTAACTGAATATAAGAATTTTACTTATGTGTATGTTATATAGAATCTTTAAAAATACTTTGTTATTTGGTATTTTCGCCCCCAACTTCTTTTCTATTGTACAAACAAACGAGTAATGACGTTCTTGAACAAATAGATATAACTTTATGGTATATTTATTTATCTAAGTTCCAGTGGGTTCTAACTGGATTGCTATTTTATATAAGGCCTGAAATTGTTTTAGTATTATTTTAGTATTTCAGTACGACCTCAGACCTGTTAAATAGAAATAAAATTCCTCTCAGACCGGAATCCAGACGCAAGTCTAAAAGCTGATTTATTTTGCTTTGAAACTGAGAACTATACTAAAAGCACTCCCCCATATATGACATTTGACAGGTGTTATATCTATGCTTGGATTTGTTTTGTTTAGCGAATTAAAGACCCTCAAGTAAATGTTTATTTTTATTATTTGTTTTGTTTAGCAAATCAAAGACCATCTAACAAAGGCTTTTATTTTTTGGGACAGCCGCAAGACATCAATCTTCAATGGGGGCGTACAACTATTTTAGAGGCTTTAGCAGATAGTGCAAACCCGGTTACATACACTTGGTATAAAAACGGACAAGTAGTTCAATTAGGTGGTAGTAAAAGTATTGTTGGGAGAGGTAATCTAAAAATACTATATGCAAAAGACGCCGATTCAGGTTCATATAAAGTAGTTGCTGAATCTGCTGGGCAGAAAATTGAAGCAACTGCTACAGTTACCGTTATGAGTGAGTAAATTTGGTGTTTCCAAGTCGTTCGATCTCGTTCTACACAGGGCTTTTTTTTAAAATCCTGAAAAGAAGCTTACTTTGTTGTTTTTTCTGTAATTTTTCAGGGCAAAGGTTAAGAGGTTAAGGATGAATTTCTCCCCAAAATATATTCTGAGTTTGTAAGAATCATAACAAGATTAACATCAGAACCTCGACAGAAAGAGTCAACGATCTTGAATGTAACATAACTATGCGCTAAATAATGAAAACGAGGCGTTAGTTGCTCAAAGTATAACTTGTTGCAAGAAGTTCTACTTTGAACAACAAACAACTTGTTTCCATTATTTTGTGAAGAGCTCTATTGTACAGATATTTTATCTCAATTTAGCTTTATTTAACAAAAACATATTTTATTCTTCACAGGTCCACCACAATTTACCCTCGTACCACCAAGAAGAGTGTACGCAGCAGTATCAGATAGCCCTAAATTTTCATTCAAAGTTGTTGGAAATCCAAAACCGAAGATATCCTGGTTTCACGATGGAGTTATTGTAGATGCCTCTGCTGATTATATTGAATTTGGTGAAGGATATCTAATAGTGAGTGACTTGATTAGTGCTGACGCTGGGATGTACCAAGCAAGAGCCAGTAATTCGATGGGAGACAGTCAAATGTCACTTGAACTTGTGATTCAAGACATAAGTAAGTTTATCTTCTTTGCCTTCTCATAACATTTCCCAATCGTTAGAGATCGATGAAACAATTAGTAGATAAGTTTCCGTTGCAATTATACCGTAGTGCCTCGATTAAGCGCCCTCCTCGGATAAGCGCCCCCTCTCTTTTCGCACAAACTTCCATAAGCGCCCCCTTGAATAAGCCCCCCCGAATGAGCGTACCCCTTGCTGTTAGATGAGAATTCAGATGATGAAGATATTGATTAAAAATACCTTAAGTTTTGTGGATTGAATAAGCGCCCCCCTCAAATAAGTGCGCCCCTTCTTGAGGCTCAAAAGTTAAATAAGCGCTATGGCGCTTTTGTATCCTAAAAGTGAAAGTGAAAGTCGTCATTGTTTACAATTTCAGCGGATGGATTTAAAAAAAACATCTTCAAAGCTTATGTTACCATTTTGAAATGGCTTTATTCACCGTAATTAGTTTAAATTTTACTTCTTAGTTTATCCTAGGTAAGTGAGGTCATTTATCAATAACAAAGTTCACGAAATTTTGAATACCTTGTTTTGATACGCCAGGATGTGTCAGGATGTGAGGTCAAGTTGAAACAAAACATCGCACCAGTTTAGTAGCACCACCTCACGAATGACTGAATGAGAGTATAGTTTAACTGCGCTCATCATAATGGTATATAATTGCATAACCTGCATATAAAAGTACAAGGGAAAGGAGCTCTGTAGCTAGCTAGTCTTTAGGCTATATATGTTTTGTGTTTTTGATCTTTCGTGCATCCTTTTGTTAAACAAACGTGTGGACTAGCTATAATATTCAATCAATATGGTCTTGAAATACAACAAAATATGTCTTCTGATGATAATAATTATAGGTATTTATATATTGATTGTTCTTTAAAAGGGCTGTCGGTCGGTAATCGATTTTCCTGACTTTTAACGGCTTTAAGCCGTTAGCTGCACGCCCTCCCCCAACGGTCAAAGAAAAATTTTAAAAGGAGTACTTTTTGCTATCGCAGCGTGACAATAGCAAACATGCTGCCAGGCTGCCCCATCTACGAGTTAGAGCTACTCAAATTTTCTGATATTGTCAAAATATCCTTCTTTTGCATAAACTATTTCATGATAAGATTCCTGTCTGTGGGCAAAATACATTTGCAGTTGATTTCAGCCATGTCCAAGACACTCATGCAGAAAAGGTTGGCTTGTTTAATCCTCGTCAATACTGTCTGTTTTGGTAAACAGATTTAACGCCATTAACACCTGGAATAAGATACAGTAATATCTATGCCAAGAAAAATGGTCCATAGATTATACTTTAATCTTACAGGGTGAGTCACATAAGCAATAGCAGACGAGCTTGTTGCCAACGATATTATTTCCACAAATAAACAGGAGAATGAAGTAAATTAAAGATTTCCAAATCATTTTAGCAAAGAAAACGGGACATATATAAGATAAACTATCAATTGTCAAGTCATTTTAATGAAGAAAACAGGACATATATAAGACAAACTATTGATTTTTAAGTCACTTTAACGAAGAAAATGGAACATAAATATGACACGAAGGCAAACTATTGATTTTCATAGGCTGCAAATTAGTCTCCAAAGAGGCTCCTCCACATAGGGAATGCCGATGTGAATTCAGAGACCTGATAGAGTATAGAAGAATCAACAAATTGTTAATTTACACTCTGTAATCATGATAAAATGTCTTAATAATAATTTCAACTTTTTCATAGTTACTACTATCAATCCTGTTACAAGCGGTCCATCTGTTGCACCTCTAATACCTAGTAAAGTTCGTAATGTGCAAGCATATGCAACATCTCCTACATCTATCACCATATCTTGGCAAGAACCATCTATTACAAATGGAGCAATATCCAGATATGAACTGATTTATTTCAATACATTTGCTTCTGCAAGTAAGAATATACAGTATACTTTTTCTAACCTGTTTTTAGCCCACCAAACAAAGTTTGGATGGGCTATTGCTATCACTTTGCGGCAGCGGTGGTGGCATCCTGCTTTTCTTAATAGACCATGTTCCCGAAGTGTTAGTATTTTGAAATTTGATACCAGCATTCATTACGATATTCTAGAAGGTCTCGCCAAATATTTTTTGATTTCGTCTACTCGGTCTTGAGTTTTGGGCAAAAAGTGGAGATTTAATTTTCAAACATTTTACTTTTATGAGGTTTTGACTACATTCACCCAAATAACATGCTAAAATGATAAGGAAGAAGTGGAGACTTCAATTTTTTTTTGCATTTTAATTTTCTGTGAGACTTTGACCATGAACCTTTTTTGGCACACATTTAATATTTTGGAGAAGCTTCTTCCTCAATTTTTTCAGATGATAAGCCATATTTTTTACAAAAAATAAGTTTTTAAATTTAAGAATTAAAGTCTCCGTTTTGATTTTGGGAAGCTTCCTTCTTCAATTTTGAAATAAATATTAATGTGTATTCACTTTAGGGCCAGAAACAGCACAACAATATATTTAAATCATATTATTTAGTGTATCATAATGCTATGACGTATAATATGTGTATCCAATTTATATCCACTGTGGAGGAGTGACTTTTGAACATTGTTTCAGGCTATGATATGAAATTTCACTGCTCTCTTCCACAGTGAATTAATGTAATTATATCTTGATAATGGTGTTCCATTGTTTATTTTACCTGAAACTTTATCAACTTACAGTAATATGGACATGAAATCCTAATTCCATGTAAAATTTGAGTGTTTTTCCTGGAAATGAAATTTCACTACTCACCTCCACAGTGACGTAACATAATTTAAGAAGGTGTTTTAATTGTTTATTTGAACTGAAACTTAATAAAGACATATTTCACTGATGTATGTGTGTATGCAAATCATGTGCTTAGGTTTAACTTCCACTTGGTTTGGTGGGCTACTTTTAATACTGCACCTTGGATTATGGATATATAACTAAGAAAATTAGGACCTCGATGTCTGAGGGCCCTTAAATCTATTGAGGGCATCTAAAGTTGGCCTTGACTTTAAATATCATTTTGAGGGCCCTCAGGCTTTCTTTAGAACATCTGAGGCCCCTTAGGCATCCTAAGTTCTCTGTTTAAGAATGGTTAACTTTACGTAAGCAGGGCTCTTAGGCTTTACTTAAAACGTCTGTGGTCTCTCAGATGTCTCAATTGCTAAAAAATGAGTATTTTAGGTAAAGGGTCCTGAGATTCATAATACAACATCTGTGCCCTAATATAAAAATTTCTTCCAACAAAGTATAATCAAGAAGATGGGAGTTGCATGATGTAGGCAGAATTGAATGAAGAAGAGGCTAAGAAAATCTAAATCTATCACAATGCTTTTCTGTTAATTAGAATCACCAATTCACTTTTTATTTTTCTAGAAAAACTTTCTATTAGTGGAAGTAATCAATTCACTACAATATCCAACTTAAAT
>JAULBZ010005482.1:0-13372 GCA_032360805.1 Neoturris breviconis | reverse complement strand
CTTAGTCTTATTCTTTTGTGATAATAAGATGTATTGTTTATATGATCTTGCTGATCTTGTTTTAATTGTTTGTGTATAACATACAGAATATATTTTTTATACGAATAGTCGACTTTAATTTGATGAATGATTTTTTTCTATGAAGACCAGAAGTGTAAAAAAATTAAAAAAATTAAATGTGATTTTTTTTGCTTTTAAAAGTTTTTTCGTTTTTTTAAGATTTGAAGCAGGATAAATCTTTGGACAACCGCACCACATCCACACATAGTCTCGCATTTTTTAACTACACACGCAAATAATACACGTACGGCGACTTCTAAATTAGTTATCAGAGGCAGTTTTATGGTCGGAAGGAAACAGATCAAAATGACATAGTTGTTCTGTAAAAACACAAACAGAACTTGTTTGGGTTATTGGGATATAACATTGCCGCAAGGAATTCTTGTGAGGAAGAGACAAGCTTTAAGGAGAATGAACAGGCTGGATAGATGTGTTTATATTAGGTTTCAGTGTTAGTAATTTGGCGTTTGGCTCCCTAAAACCACAAGCCACACGGTTACCCAAAAAAACAACGATACATGTGTAAGCGGTTGACAACAACTGATACCAAAAGAATACCAGAAGTTGTGATATTTAAAACAATCAATGACAAACAAAATAAACAACCTCGAATTGCAACACGTTTTCTGTTTTTACAAACCTTCCTTCCTTTTCTGTCCTTGCTACATGCACCGCGCAGACAAAAACATAAACTCCTCCACAGTTATTTTTTAGGAAAAATCGAGCCAAAAGGGAATAAACATAGCTGAAGCTTGAAGTATCCACGGTAAAGAGTTTTAAAAAAAGCGCTATGTGCAAGTTAAAGTGAACCCGGGTTTTGGCCTGGTTTCTATTAGTATTCACAAATATCGTTACAAACACAGAGACCCGCGGACTCACAAATAAAGAAAAAGACGAGCGGCTTTACGAGTATTCGCTTTTCACAGCTACTTTTGAGGAAAGTCGAGCCAAAAGGGAGCATATAAAACTAAAACTTGAAATAACTACGTCAGAGAGTTTAATATAAAATGTTATGTGCAGGTTTAAGTGAACACGGATTTCTTCATGGTTTCTATTGTCAGTAAAAAATCCTTACGGACGCACCCACGGACCCACAAGTACGAAACCAAAGACGAGTGACCCTCCGGGCACCCGTCAAAGACACAAAAAATCAAACATGTTCCAAGAATTTCGAATTGATAAAAAAAGACCTAAGCCTTAAGTCTACTTGGTAAATCTCTAGAGACTTGGCCTAAAATCTTGGACATTAATATAGAGACATTTTTCAAATTTCGACGAGTAATACACTCCACAAGCAAGACAAAAACGCGGAAAACGACCACAGCTTAGGATCTTAGAACTTTTTCCAAACTCGACAAATTGTGTTGCTTGTAGCAGCCTAGTACCCAGGCTTTTGGAACAACGCCATTCGTCTTGCTAATCAAAATTAATGACTTTTTCACTGCGTTGAAATTTCGAATTTTTGCAAATATTTCACTTTGTCCACAGTATATTTGTCCAAGATTGTAGTCGTTATCCGCATTGAAAATCTACTTGTGTGCTTGTGGCTCTAAAAACCAAATTGTTTATTTATGTGGTTTTCCTATGTGGGAGGGTTAAAGGGTTACCCTGACGTAATGTATAGACAAGTCTTTATGCACAAAAAGCTCCCACATGAACTACGGATTGAGCCTGTTTATGGACTTCAATCCTAAGGAGACGAAGATTCACGAGTCTTACAAACAACAAGAAGATACTCGTAAGGTTTACAGAAAACCATCTGTAATCCACTTAAAGCTCGACGATGAGTAGAAATGAGGGGTTTGCTGTTTTATTACAGAACATCTAGATTAAAGGACAGTAGTTAAAGCACGAAATACGAAATAATAAACGAATTACAAAAAAGTCGAGATAGTTTTGTATTCTTAAGAGTGATTTAACCTTACTATTTGCTTTTCTACATATATCCTTGATAAGTTAACTTTTTATATATAAAGTAACTCCTAAAAGTTTTCGAAACGGCGTATTCCAAATCCACCGTTTTAAAAAAAAGTTTTTTCAAGAAAAAAATTCCTTGGACCCCAGCACCTTGGTTTGCAGTATGTTTATGGTTTGTTTTTGGCTATAGCTTAAGGTATATATGTTTATGGCATGGAATATATAACCATGGTGTTATGGTACAGTTTTGGGCTTATTTTACAGTTTTGGCACAGTTGCATTTGTTTGATATTTGAAAGCAACAACATTTGAATTTGTGCTGTCTTTGTTTTTTTGGATTTCCAATAAGCGCCCACCCTTGTTTCCAAATTTTAAAATAAGCGCCCCCCTCTAATAAGCGTCCACCCCAATTCGAAAAAAAAATAAATAAGTGCCCAGAGCGCTTATCACAGGAAACACGGTATATAACTGTATAAATTTAGAGGAGTAAGAGCCAAGGGATCAGGGACCGGGACCAAGGCGCCGGGGGCCAAGGGTCGCGGACCGTTGGATAAATTTTGTTCAAAAAATCTTTTAAATGTCAACAACAACAAAAAATGGCAACGCGACTTTAATGTTTTTTTCTGGTCGGTGGTTGGTTTTTACTGATCGGTTTGTCGGTAGTCGGTTCAATACTGGTTCGTTGCTGGTCGTTGGTTTCGGAATATTTCTACTGTTCTCAATTCCAAAAAACATAACCTAGAATTTATTAGGATTTACAACCATTTTGTTGTTCTAAAACAGTTCATGACACGAGGTAACGATTTTAATTGTGGAATCACAAGCGTGGAAAGTATTATCGTCTGCAAAATTACAGATGTCTGATTCGAAGTTGAAAACAGAACATCGTTTATAAAGATATTAAACAAGGTAGGTTCGAGTATAGAACCTTGAGGAACACCTAATAATATGGCTAGCCAATCACTGACAGACAAACTAATACGGACACTTTGTGGTATCCCAATCCATAAACTGCTATAGCAATCAGTAAATCATGAAGTAGGAAATCATATACTTTAGACATATCCATAAGGACAGCACCTATTTTTCAGGATTAGATTGAACAACGAGTACTATGTGCTGTACTGGTTTAATTGTTTATAGACAAGCTATTCAAAAACTTTTGAAAGAAAGCTAGTAGGTCTGTAGTTTGATTTGTTTGTCATGGACAGCCAATTTTAGTTTATCTGGAAACATGCCATTCTCTAATGCGTTGTTAAAGCAATCCGTGAGGGCTAATGCCGATTCCCGACCTTAAGTGCTTTGATCGGAATGTTTCTACTAGTCTTTTTAGAATTATCAAGACGCAATATTTCATAAAATACATCAGCATAGCTAACATTTCTGAAATCAAAGAATGTTATCACAATTTATTTTGCTTAATCGTGACAATACTGGGATGATTGGAATATTTCTAAATAGCACTAATGATTGGATCATTTGTACAAGAAATAAACCAAAAGTTCCATTTAAGAATATCCAATGATTTAGTAATGTTGCTAAAGTATTTGTTGAAGACTGTGGTTACATCTTGGTCACTGGAAATAATCTCACCGTTACTTACTAAAAGCATTTTACAACTCCACCTTTTTCTGAGAAAAAGGGCTTAAAATCTTTGCTATTTAAGGTTTTAGTGTTGTTGAAGAAAGATTTCTTGGCTTTTTTTATTTAAGTTGACAGCCAAGTTCCTTTGTTTCCGATAATTTTCCGTGTCAGTAACATAGTTTTGTAAGCTATGTTTCGAAGTTTTGATATCTTGACATATGTGGCTTACTATTGACCACAATCACCAGTAGCTATCTAACCTTCTACTTATTTCTGACATTAACTTTTTCACTATCAATTTTTTTATAATTCTTATAACAGTATTGCTTTGGAGTCATCTTCGTGAAATTGACTTTCAGCATTGTATTAGGTAATTACCAGTGTTTTTTAAAGAAAATATTTTGTTGGATACAATCAAATAGATAACAGTTCCATTTGGTGATTTCTAACAGGTTTTAGTCTTCATTTGATTATAAAGACCATGTGTCTTCATAAAATTGTCAAGCTTTGGATTTTGTGGTTCCGCATTGAAATCACCGATTACCAATATATCCTAGTATAAAAATCGATGGTAATAGATAAAAGATAATAGAGAAACAAAATCTGTTAGATTCCGTTTAAGTGGTCTGTATATTGAGAATATTAACCATTTCTGTTTCCTCAGATTTATTTTTACTGTAACAATTTGCATATTCTTTTCAAATATAAACTCACTTAGCATGTGAGAAGGTATGTTCTCGTTTACATATACTTAATCATCCACTTTTTTCTTACGTCTAAGGCTTTTTATATCCTTTTATAAAAAAACTTTATATCCGAAAACAAGGAATCAAGTTTGGACTCGGCTACATCGACATTTCCACTGAGCATATTCTCAAGATTTTGCAATTTGTTCCTAATAGAATTAATATCGATGTAAAAAATAATTAAATTTTCACCTACATTATATAATTGGTTAATAGATGAAACGTTTATTAGAGTCTGCTAAATCGCGTGCCTCGCGTGCCCACGTGCCATATGTACCTGCGTGCCGTACGTGCCCGTATAAATTTTGCAGACCAAAAGTCTGCTTATCTTTTTCGAGGGTTTTTGGCCTGTTATGCTCATTTTGTTTTGCGTTTTGAAAAGTTACATTTCAGCCGTGGTAATTATCCATCGAAATCATACGGAATGGTACAAAATGTTTTTGAAAAAATCGCCTCGCCCATTTCTATTCTTTCTTAGGAGTTTTTGTTGATGAAAACCAATTTAGAACCAATTTACCTATTTGGCTGAGATTTGGGTTTAAGAGATCACTTGTGGAAGAATTGTAAGAATTTTGCATTTTTCAGTGTATATGAATAGAACCACCGCGCTTTCTTTTGAAGCTTCCCTTCCAGTGTTAACAACAGAAACTTTCGGAATCCATCCCCATCCACCTTACAAAGGCAACCTTCTCCCAGCATGATATGTGGGGTTATTTATACACCCAAAAAATGTAAATATCTACTACGAGCCTCAGAATTTATGAGGTATATCATGTTCAAATGTAAAAATCTAATATTCTCTAGAAACATACTTGTTAGGTTTTAAAGTCAAATACTTTGTTACTTAATATCCAACATTTTTTACAGAGAAGGGAAAGGAACAACTTTAGCAAATCAATAAATACGATAAAACAGAAGCAAAATGTAGCCAGCTATAAATATTGAAAAAAACATCGACAAAATGTATCGAAATTAAAATGAGGCGATCAATCCAGGTAGTTATTTTAAAATTGACGAGATGCAAGTTTTAAAAATATTGAAAACACACACGAACGTCGTTAGATATAGTTCTAAAAAAAATGAAAACAGTACATTGTAGAAAAGGTGGAAGTTTATTCTTGTTACCTTATCACGTGGGGTATTTGGTAAACAACTTGGCATTTGTTCGAACATTCATTCTTCGTTTGTTTCCTTGTTGCAACTTTGTTATTTATAAATTTTTGTTATTGTTGTTCACAGTGTGAAACACTACCGAATACGATCCCCCGTCTCTGTATTAGTTCAAACCGAATACGATCCCCCGTCTCCGTATTAGTTTAAATACATGCACTGTTTTAAGATTTTTTGTTTTCACGTAATTAACATAATTTCACATAAAAGTTCGCGTAAATTTGTCAGCAGTCGCCTTTCCAAGAATTACGACAGTACCTCTTTAATTTTTACGCGTCTTTTTACGGAATATGCTGTTATTATTGTTTTGTGGCAATTTTACCCAAAAAACAGGGTTAACCCTATTCATACTGGGTCATGGAAGTCTAGTTCATACTGGGTCGTGGAAGTCTAGTTCTTACTGGGTCGTGGAAGTCTAGTTTATACTGGGTTGTGGAAGTCTAGTTTATACTGGGTCGTGGAAGTCTAGTTCTTACTGGGTCATGGGAGTCTAGTTTATACTGGGTCGTGGAAGTCTAGTTCATACTGGGTCGTGGAAGTCTAGTTTATACTGGGTCGTGGAAGTCTAGTTCTTACTGGGTCGTGGAAGTCTAGTTCTTACTGGGTCGTGGAAGTCTAGTTTATACTGGGTCGTGGAAGTCTAGTTTATACTGGGTCGTGGAAGTCTAGTTCATACTGAGTCGTGGAAGTTTAATTCATACTGGGTCGTGGAAGTCTAGTTTATACTGGGTCGTGGAAGTCTAGTGTTACTGCCAAACAAACATTTAAAAACACGTAGTTTGCGGGATCAATATCTTCATACAAATCCGCTACAAAGTATAAATACAAAACAAACGTTACAAACGTCATAAATAGGTTTTAAAAAGTTTATAGTTACCTTTCAGATCGGAAACAAAGAGTAGACGAGAATTTTAGCTCAAGGTTAGATCTGATAGTTGGAGTTCCACAAGGTTCTATTCTCGAACCTCTACTTTTTAACATATACATAAAAAGATTTAATGTTTTACTTCACTGACAGCAATGTCAGCATATGTAACTATGCTGACGACAACATCTTATATGCATCAGGTGATAATGCCACTGAAGTAAAACAGAATTTGAAAAGATCTCTTTCTGTAATTTCCTCCTGGTTTTGCAAAAACGGTCTGCAGTTGAATGCCGAAAAATGCAATTTTATTATTTTTGGAAAGCCAGGACATGATGCTTCTCTAGATTTGATATTCAATGGACAGATTTTGAAAGAGTGCCAGCAGGTCAAATTGTCAGTTCTCGTGTAAATACTCTCTGCAAAAAAGCTATAATATCTTGCTACATGTCAGAAACGCAAATTGATAGCAAATTGTTTCGTTTGTTTCGTGTCATCTGAAACAGGTTATTGCCCTCTAATATGGTCATTCTGCAGTAGATCATCGCTCAATAAAATTAAGCGCGTTCATGCTAATGCAACTGCTCTTGCCTAGGACAATAGTTCTGTGATAAGGTTTGATTCAATGCATCGTATTTTCTGTGGGCGTTTCCTAAAGGAAATTTTCAGGACAAAAAATGGTATGAATCCATCCTATATGCAAACTGTATTTAGGTTTAAAGAATCTCATTACAACCCTGCGTAATAATGTTACGATTATGAGAAACAGAATCCGGACAACAAAATACGGATTACAATCTGGGACTTTTTGCCTATGTCAATTAGGCTCTTGCCTTCTATAAATTCGTTTTGTGCTCAGATAAAAAAGCTGGATACTCTTGGTTGCAAGTGTTGTCTGTGTGCAAAATTTATTCCGAATTTAGGATTTATAAGTTAGTCTCTGTGACATAATTTTTATACTATATTATTTTTATTTTATTTTATTATATTATATTTTACACTTTTTACAATTAACGTCGATTTTAATTAGCCCTAAAGGGCTAACCACCTTTCTTTCTAAAATCCAGTATCAACGATATTGGATTAAAGACGGGAAATGGTATCTTACTTAAGAATTTTATATATTTATTTTAATAAGCACTTTGTATATTCATCGACTATAAATGAAGATTCATATCATATCATATCATATACCAGTAGCGCTATCACTACAATAACTTCGGTAATTGACACAACTCAAGTACCAGATCCCACAGAAATAAGCTAGTGCGATGTGTAAACCAAGTCTGGACAATCGAGGCACGCCACGATGCCAAACACAGTCTACACAAAATACATGTATAAACCAGATAAGATGCAAACTAAGCCTAAGCAATCGAGACACGTGATGTAAACACAGTCTACACATACAAACACATACACTAGGCAGAGCAGACGTAGAACTGTGTCAGGGCATTCAAGGCATGCCACGATGCCAAACACAGTCTACACAAACACACGTGCACAACAGACTGTACATAAACGTAAGTGTCGGGGCAATCGAGGCGCGCCACGTGGCTCAGACACAGCCCAAACAAGTCACACACGTACAAATCAAACTAAAACAGACGAGGCTACGCTAACCATATGTGAGGGGAGACTAACAAAATGTAGAGACTAAATGTATGATGTGTACAAGATCAGTATAAACGTATCCGACACGTCGGCGTTTAGACGTACCTTGAACATATCACCGACGCAAAGTACACAACGAAGAAATAGAAGGCGCGACACACGTGCTCTAATAGGCAAATAGAAGCCTGATGCAAACAGCATTAATATTGTACCTCGATTCGTATCTAAAATTCAAGTACGCTTTTCGGCCAGTCAGTCAGTAAGATTAAAAATAGCTAGACGGCTTGGCTTATAATTTGCCCTGCATTTAGAAGGAAAAATAAAATAAACTTTGGGAAAAGTTTCCAAACGTTTTTAGATCTGCTTGGGTCCAATTTGTACTTTTGTAATGTCATTGAAAAAGTAGGAAAAATTCTAAATGTGTCGGCGAATAGTGTAACAAGAAAGATTGCGACATTATGATGGACATGTTTTGCGGGGAGAATGACGAGTTTTTCCGCGTTATTTCTTTCGTACATTAAGGGAGACGCGTTTATGTTCCACCAACTTTGCTTGCTATTATTTCCCTTAAAACCAAGCTTAGTAGCCTAGTACCCATGCTCTTAGAACAAATTCGAATTTTCGTTCTAATTAGCTTTTTGTAAAAGTTAAAATTCACGAATTTATTTCCCTTCTTGCCAAATATATATGACAATGATTGTCGATATTATGCTGAATTCCTGGCGGCATAATTTGGTCACATTTGCATTTGCCCTTCCAGAGTTATCAACGTTTAAAATATTGCTGAGTCAGCATTTTTGGAAAGTCAAAAGTTTCACAACATTTGAACCAATCATCAGAACCTTTTGATCTGTAACTCTATTTTGGTTATTTTTTGTGTAGTCTATTGAATAATGCCATTGTCTTTAGCTAAAAACATTTTATATTGAAAATGCACTGCTATACATTACTCGGTATTGTGCAAGTTTCTGAGATGGGGAAAAATTTCCAAAAATTAAGCGTTCCCCACGTTCATTTGGTACTGCAGAATAAAACTCTTAGGAAATATTCTCTTGCGCAAGTACTTTATATTTCTACCATTATTGTATCCATACACGTGAATATTTTGCTAACGTCAGCAAAAATATTAAAAATTTGCGATTTGATGGAAATCTTGGTAGCTGTGTATTTAATGAGCCATAACTTTTGATTAAAAAAATTTCTTGATTCTGTCTTCAGATTCTGAAAGACAATTGAAAATTGAATTCTCTTTCAATGTCGCAACATAATGTTATAAAAATGATGTCATTAGCCTGTATGGGGGCCATCATTAAGTGACCTCATCAAGGTTACAATGTAAATTAATTACGTCATCATTTTAAATAATTAGGGGATCTAAGCGCCGCCGCCTAACCACTGAGCCACTACTGCTTAGATCTTTAATCTAGAAAGCCATTTAACATTTGTCTGGAGAAATATTTCTAAATTACGTCAGTAAATTACTTTCATGATTATCAACACCTGGTGAAAGTTTCATGTTCATACCATTATCCAATCAAAATTTATGACGAAAGCATTTTTCTGAGATTGGGATTTTTTGACAAGTAACGATGCTACCGCGTCTAATAGATAAACAAAGTCGTAAAGTTTCAAGTTGCTATCGTTTATCTGAGTTATTAAATAAAGTTTGGGTGGGTGTGGGGGCATTTGTCCGCCGGTCTTTTGCAGGATTCAATCTTCGGAGCCAAACTTACGCCCACGCTTTAGCCCATATTTGACGGGTTTTTTTAATCTTTTGAAAGACTTTCTCTGTGTTACTATTTCAGTTTTAATTTATTAAGTGACAAACAATGATCCTACCCTAAAAACATTAGAGTCTAAAAATATCAAAAAGTGTCGAAACACACTGTTTTTTATATTCATCACCTTTATAAGCATCACCTGCCTCACATTTTTCGAAAATTTAAGCATCAGTCTTAATATTGAACATACTTAGCATCACTTAACTTTAACAAAAGCATAATGTTCAACCTAGTTCCCAGGGCTTCTTCTCTCTTGACGAATTGGTTGGAACTTATCTAATTCTTCAATGTATAATGCAACACGCCTTCGGTGACCATCATATTTCCTCTCCAGTCTTGACCTTGCATATTCATATACAACAGATGAATGACCAAGGTTTTCTTCAATACACTTCAATGCCTCACCAGCTAGATATTGTCTCAGTTGTAGAAGCTTGTACTCAGGTGTAGCTGGTGCAGAACCAATACACGCATTAAAAGCAGCTTTCCAACTTTCATAAGTTGCCTTGTTGCCATTAAATGTTGGTATGGATACTCGTTTCAGCTGTTTCCACAAATCTTGTCCAATGGAGGGGTAATTATTTCTTTTTGAAGCAGTCATGTGATCATCAATGTTTTGTTGTAAATCACTTGCTCTTTTCCCAGTACTACACCTTTCTGGATTGATTGTTGCTGTACTTGTATCCAACTGATGTCCTCTTCCACTAATATCTGTTCTAGCCATCTGATGTACCACTTTTAGAGCATCATTGTCTTGACAAGCATTTAGTTGATAACTTCTTCTCTGACCGATAGCCACTTGAAAATCATCATCCAACTCATACACTTGAGAAATATATTCTTGAGTCACATTCTCTTGACCAGCATCCAGTTGATAATTTCTTTTTTCACCAACATCCACTTGAGAAGAATCTTCTTTGTCAGCATCCACTTGATATCTTCTTTTTTGATTAACATGCACTTGAGAAGAATCTCTGCCAGCATCCACTTGATATCTTCTTATTTGACCAGCATCCAGTTGATTGCTTCTTTGATTAACATGCACTTGAGAAGAATCTTCCCTGCTAGCATCCACTTGATATCTTCTTATTTGACCAGCATCCAGTTGATTGCTTCTTTGATTAACATCCACTTGAGAAGAATCTTCTCTGCCAGCACCCCCTTGATATCATCCAGTTGAGAAGCATCTGTGTCAATAGCAGTCCCATGCTGATGTTGCTTCTCATCACTGTGTTTTCTTAAGCTGTATTCCAGTCTTTGTAGCAACTTGAAGTTTTCTTTCATTTTCTTGTATTTCTTTTGCTAACTCTTCTTGAGATTTTTGTTGCCATGAAATTACTGTTGATACAAGGGAACATAGATTCATCTTTTCTGGAGTCAAGATATTCTTCAGCTCTTTCTTGAACTCTTTCAGATTCTTTCACCACTTTTTCCATCTCAACATTTAGCTGAGTGAAAGCAGTCTGATTTTCAACTCCCTCATACTCGTCTAACAATATGTTGATAACAGCCATCACCACTTCATGATACTGATCTAACTGTTCTTGATGTCTTCTGACCTCTCTCCTACTTGGAAGGTCTAGCAGCCTCAACATCTTATGTTTGAACTTTGTAAGTTGACTCTTCTTTACAGCCTTCATCCTCTTTAACTTGTTCATTCACATTTGTAGTTTCATCCATATTGAAACCACCCTCTGCTACTAAATTGTTCTAAAGGTTTTTCAGGACAAGAAAATTGCACGTATTTTTATTCATGATATATTTTTTATATCAATAACAAGATGAGTAATATCTATATTTCGGTATGAGTCATGCTTTGACTGATACAAAATACATAAGTCTCTAGAATAGAAACCCTGGGTAAAACTAAAAGTGATACTATGAAACATTAGAGTAAAAATGTAAACAAACAATTTCTATTTAGTAAGAAATTTAAACACAATGTTTTTTAATTTAATTTAATTTATAACTGGGTAAAAACAGCATTCTAAAGTTTAATCCTTCTAATCATCTCCTATGTTTTAGAACTTTTAATAACTAATAAATGATTTTTCAACGAAAATTCAAACAATTGAATATAAAGAAAGTATTTACCCATTTGATATAATTTCTATGTCAATTCAATTCTATTTTTAATTCAAACTGGTTGTGAATATTGATTAAGATTTCGACAAAGTTTCTCTGAAGGCGAGTTTAGTCTAATCCCTGGGGACACTCGACGTTTATAATCAATGTAAAAAAGACATCGTTTTGACGTCTAGGTTTTAACCCAGTGAACAAATAATTGTTCAAAATCCACAGTAAAGACGCTAGAAAAACGTTTTCAACGTTATTCTAGCGTCTCATCTGTTGACTTTGAACAGGTTTTTGCACGCTGGGAACCTCGGTCTACTGTTTCTTACGTATATGATAAGAACATAATCTACAGTACACTCTCGATTTGATATAACAAGCATTTTTTCGTACTCCCTTCAGAGTTGTTGAGAGTGGACATGTGTTTATAACATTACAGGTACACGACGTTGGATGAACGTTGATACAGCTAAAGAACTTTAGGTGATTGACGATCAGATAAGGGGCCATCTCAAAATTTCGTTCCAAAGCCTACTTTTTTGTTAGGGTTTAATCATCTAAAATTATCACAATTCAACAAAGATGAATCTGTGCAGAAGTGTATTATAGTATATTTTATTTTTGAGACGGTCCCTTATAAAGACCTGAAAGATGATGATATAGATATAAACGGTGTGTTTTCAATAATGGTCTTAAAAATAAATGCCATAATTATAGCCTAATTCACAGACGAATTCGAACACCTCACATAGTCTGTTGCCTTCTGTTGCTTTATGTAGGACACCGTCGTCAGAATTAATTAACGCGAAAACAAGTTAATGCATGGTAATTTATGCATCATAAATTACCACCTATAAACGCGTTAATGAATTAAAACAGACTATGCGTGAGATCTGGAAGGATTGAACATAGCCTGTGAAAGAGGCTACATAATCATAAATAAACTGACAATCTGGGGGGAAAAAGGCGAGATAAAACTTAAGTTTCACAAAAAGTCTAATTAAAAGACTAATGCTAGTCTAATTAGACTTTTGTACTGTACTACCAAACTCAGTAGAACAAAACCTTCAAAGTCCGCAATAAAGACGCTGCTAGAACAACGTATTCAACGTTGTTCTAACGTCTTTACTGCTGACTTTGAACAGGTTTTTGTCCACTGGGAAGACGAGTTCTATCAATTAGAAGACCAATTGTATTGAAATAATGATCTATTATGTAAAATAAATCTCCTGATAAATGATTTTATCTCTAATATAATCAAAAAAATATATAATCAAATCAGATCATAAATATACGAAAAGATCACGCGAGTTGATTCAGTCATTGGAGGTTCTACCGAGATCCATCCGAAGCCTACCTACACGAGATAATTTTGACGGATATTTGTATGTTTATGTTTTTATATTTCAATCAGATACTCTAATTACTTTCCCGCCTACATTTTATTCATTTACAATTTACTAGTGGTTAATTATTTCGACGTTCAAGTTAAGGCCGTTTTCCATTAGCGTAAAATTCCGCGCGGAATCCAAATGAAGACATTCCATTGGTAGAAATTGACG
>JAULBZ010005481.1:0-13373 GCA_032360805.1 Neoturris breviconis | reverse complement strand
TTTTGTGCTGTCTTGGCGCAAAATTCTTCCCTTTCGGGGGGCGATCCGGGTTCAGGCACTTAGCCCGGCTCGTTACGATGGCACCCTACCATCAACAAATTCCAAGACTTAGGAACTTTTTTCAAACTCTACAAATTATGTTTTTCCCAGCAACCTAGTACCCAGGCTTACGGAACAAAATCGAACTTTCGTGTCATTCGTCTTGCTAATCAAAATTATAGGGTTTTTTTCTAAGTTAAAATTTTGCTAAAATTTCACTTTGTCTACAGTATTATTTTCCGGGATTGTAGATACAGTGAACTTCCGGTAACTCGAACACCGGATAACTCGAACTTTTATCATCTCAAACTATTTTCTTCGGTCCATTGAACCTTACCTAATACTTTCTTATAAAAATCACTCGTTAACTTGAACTTCGGATAACTCGAACATTCGTTATTTTGAACCATTTTTTAGTCTCCATTCGGCTAATTCCTTCGTATAACTCGAACTTTTCTTGGAAAAAGGAATTCAAAAGACTTCTTTTTTTTTCTTACTTTTGCTTGAAAAACGTTGAAAAATTTTAGTGACCAAAATTTTTTTCACCTTAAAAATATTTTCTGCACCACCTGTTTTGCCTTGATGACGTCACTATGAGTATAGAAAAAATCGCCTTAACTCGAACTAATATCACATTTTTTGTCAGAACTCGACTTAACAGTAGCTTCGCTTTACTCGAACTATATCCCCGGTCCCTTGGAGGTTCGAGTTACCAGGGGTTCACTGTAGTTCGAATTTTCTCTATTTCGAACAAAATTTCAAGTTGTTATCAGCATGCTGGCTAATTTGAAACGCTTCACAATTTTGAATTTTTTTTTTTCATTTTTTTGGTCCCTTTGCATGACATAACTTCTTATTTATATCAAATCAATTGAACAAAATATATCTCTTACGAGTTCGAGGACATAATTCTAGAAAACAATCTCTAAATATATAGCCTGGTCTACAGACGATCCTTTCTTGCAGTCTGTTTATACTTCTGCAGTTAATATAATTAATACATTGACATCAGAATTCAAACACGAAATGCGTTAATGTATGGTAATTTATGCACTATTGATTGATTGATTTAAAATATATTTGATTCGATTCTTCATTGCGGCATAATAATTAATAATGGTGCCAAAGCTATCATGAAATAGAAATAATTATTTTTCTGTTGCGTAAATTACCATCTATTAACGCGTTTTGTGTTAATGAATTCTGACGTCAATGTATTACATTAACCGCAGAAGAAAACATACCAAGTGAGGTCTGGAAGAATCGAACTTGGTCTGTGGAAGAGGCTATAAAATAAAATTCATGACAAATCTACCGCCGATTCTGGTGCACAATCACAAAGACTTCCAGCGCATTATTCACACTGTTTTTTTTTATTCCTTGCTCTGCAATTTACATAATAATAATTTTTAGTGACTATGAATATGTTGAAATCTTCCTAGATTAAAGTAACCTCTTCCACAGACCATATGTAACCAGATCTCACATGGTTGGTTTTCTTCTGCAGTTAATGTAATACATTGACGTCAGAATTCATTAACACAAAACGCGTTAATAGCGGTAATTTATGCAACATAATTATTTTTCATAGTAGCTTTGGTACCATTATCAATCAATAATGCACAAATTATCATAAATTAACGCATTTTGTACATGAATTCTGACGTCAATGCATTTAAAGGAGAGAGAATCGATCCTCGTCTGTAGATCAGGTCAGGCTAGTGCGCCTGCGCCAAAAATGAACAAATCCCGCACTTGATTTCCCGCAATATTCCTTACAGGTCGCGGGAACTGTAGTCACGTGACCAAAATGCACATTTTGAGTGAGTGTTTCGAGTGAACACAAGGGAAAAAGGTAAGAGAAACAAAATGCGAAGTTGTAAACATTGGAGTTCATTCAGTTATACATAACAAATTGGGTTGAATGGAGCTCTAAATCTTCACCAGAACGTAAAGAATTAAATCTACGACCATTTAAGCTTAACTTCAAGACAATAATACTTGAGTAAAGTGAACTTTGTATCCGATTGTCGGGTATGAATGTATGATCAGATGATGAAGGATACGCTTCTCCCCTTCCCCTCTTCTGTCAGACTCTATGTCGACCTGTCAAGGCTCTCACACCTTTTTTATTAACGATAGTTAATGATATTTTACTGTTTGTCAATTCCATATGTATTAGCAAAAGGTTTATGATTTTTCTAATATATTCTTATTTCTGATCGATCAGTGACAGTAGTGTGTAGGAAGGTGCCGATTCCCTGGACATTCACAGGGGTGTCCGGGATTCTAATAAAGACTTACTAATTTAGCCCAGACGTGTCAAGGGTGATTTTCCAACTTGATAAAGACACGAAAATCACCCGGGAACATGTCTGGCATATGTCGGTGGCATGTTGGGTCCGATGTTTTTTAACGAAAATATTATATTATCCTGGACACCCTGTGAATAACAAATTTCCGGGGTTTTTCGGCATTATCAATTTTTTGCTAAAGTACGGCTGCGGTGGTGCAAGTTGGACTTTAAACTATTGTAGCCGTTCATCACTAACTCTCTTTATTTGCGACCTATACATTTTACACGGCACCCAACGGTTTGGAATCGGGCTAAACTTTCAGTTTTATTATGCTTGCCAAAAAAGTCCAAAATCAGAGTGAAAATATATTATTTACTCGTCTAAATTTTATAGATATGTTTTTGTAGAAATGTTCTAGCAGAGTGCTTTTTTGTTTCGCCGTTTGATAAACGTTATCTGAAATAACATTGACAGAGGGTTGTTGGCAGAGGTTACAGTATTTGGGTACTTTCTGGATTCTCGATAGAGCGTTTTGGTTTCTAAAGAGCAGTTAGTTGTCTTATTAAGCTTCCATAAGCTGGTTGGCTTATCTAAACTTGATTTAGGTCTTTTTTCGGCACACTGATATTTCACCCTGAAAATTGTACTTGCTGAAAACGTGTCTTCAAGTTGATACTCAGCACAAGTCATCTTTGCAGTGTACATAATATATTTCTGTAGAACATTTTCAAAACAGCCACTGAGGTAATCATGACGAAATATCAGAAGTGTTAGTAAAATCATACCTCCTCTCATCTATCGGGAACAAACAAAATATTTCTGGAAAAATATTTTCAAAATGGCCACACTCTATGATGTCAGTGGTGGTTTTGTCATAACCCATTATATTTTGATCACCTTTACTGTCTTTGCAAAAATTTAAGAAGTGTACCATTGAATACTTGGTTTCTGTTGATAATTTCTAACCAATTAATGCACAGAACAATAACAAGATAGACATTCGATGATGGGATACAACGACCACCAATCTTTTTCCCTCTCCAGCACAAAAACAAACCATGCAACAAAACCTATCTAATAAATTAGTAGATTAATTTTTCTCAAATTTATTGATTTTGACTACTTTAAAGCTGCTAAAATATATAAGGCTCCAGTTTGTACAACATTTTATTGATACGTCGATATTCTGCTATGCCACAGGCCTGAATATTAGTGCCGGATGTCGGACATTGTCAGACAGTAAAGGTGTCTTTGTCCGGCGTAAGTACATATTTGACATATTTGTCCGGTGAGAAATATGCAGTATTAGTCCAAAGTAAATAGAATATCTCCTGACGTGCGTCTGGTAATTTGTTGATATTCTACTTACGTCAAAACCTACCAATTTGAACTCTTGTTCTGTTTTAGAACTCATGTGTTTTTTACGTAATATGTCTTACTCTTTCAGTGATATATCTTAACGCTTGCCAGTGGCAGGGTAAAGTTGATTCGGGCAAGTGAGTTTGAAGAAAATTAGTATCCTACTTGCCCGAATGGACAGGCCTTGATTTTGATAGTGATAATCATTTAGCATAAGTAGTCTACCGCATTTCACCGGTGTAAATTCACACACACACTTCTTCGAATGTTGTGAAATGTTTTTTAAATGTTGTGAAACTCGTGGTCAATATTTCTTAACAGATTCGAACCAAATATACAAAATGTATATTTTAGTCAGTTAAGCCAAGAATATTAGAACTTTTTGAAATGGCTGCTGATAGTCAGCGTTTTTTTTTTCAGGATGAGGGCGTCAATGTTGTGCCTAGGCACGCAATCGCTACTTATGCTAGATGATTATCTTTAAGGCTTAAAATATTTGTCTTTACGTTTGTAAAGGCAAATTTTATTTGTCTCGTGTTCGGGGTTCACAAGTGTACTCACCTGGCCAGTGCGACATCCCTAGCCTTCATTTCTAAGAAACATTGGGATAGCTCAGCTAGGCAATTTCTGGGATTTTCTTCAGGCAACTGACATTTTCATCGGAAGAGTGAAAATTTACGAATTGGCAGGCAACAAAAATCTTAAGATACACCACTTTAACTATACGCTTAAATAAAAGTTTTCTTTCGTTCTAAGTCTAATGTTCTATCAAATGGCTTTTCTGGTAAATAAAAGTTACTAGGCGTTTGTCCGACATGATGCTTGATGACTTGGTGCTAATGTCCGGTAAGACTGCTTCATAAACGTCTGACGTGCTAATGTAAATGTCCGACTAGTTTTCATTTTTAATGGACGTCTTGTAAATATAAAATTATATTCAGGCCTGTGCCATGAAAATGTTATATTTTTTCAACGTAATACCCAGGGTTTCTTCTATTCCTTGGACGAAAGTTAAAATATTGAAAAGTACCTTTTATTTTTACATATGAAACGGAAATTTGTTTCTCTTGATATAGTAACTGTTCGGAAAAACAAATTTTACCATTGAGGAGATATTTAATTTGGCCTCAAATTTTATCCTTTTTTTACAAGATGCTCATCACCAACAATGAAGAAGAATAAAGGGTACTTTAATATGAGTACTTTAACTACTAAACTCTTTCTTACGGTTCTCTTTTTTACTTTGTATAATATTTTTATATTCCTCTGTTTAGCCTACCAAACAAAGTTTGGATGGGCTATTGCTTTGTAGTGTTGCCGTTTGCTGCAGCGTCCCGCTTTTCTTAATAGACCATTTTCCCGAAGTGTTACTATTTTGAAATTGGGTACCAGTATTTGTGACAATATTCTAGAAGGGCTCGCCAAAATCTTTTGATTTCGTCCACTCGTTCCCGAGTTTTGGGCAAAAAGGGTCCAAATCGAGTTTTCGGTCCATGGACCAAAAAGGCATGGTATCGGCCTGAAATTTTTGAACATTTGACCACATTCAAATTTGGCCAAGCAATATCATACCGAAATGATAAGGGGAGAAGTAGAGATTTCTTTTTGACATTTTTAAATCCATGAATCTTTGTTGACAAACATTTTGTATGTTGAGGAAGCTTCTTCATCAATGATAAGAGATTTTTCAAAGAAATTTTAGAATTTTGGGATTTTATGTTTCCATTTTGAATTTGGGCAGCTTCCTTCTTCAATTTAGAAATAAATGTTAATATGTGTATCCACTATGGGATAAAATATTTAATTATTACCATGAGAGTATGAAAAATGTTGATTTTTATAACATTAATTACTCCAAATAAAAATTAGATTTATATATAAGGACAATACACACAATTGAACAGAGGAAAAAAAAATAATAAAACAATCTTATAAAAAGATAATGAATAATAAAGAAAATAACATTCTTCTAATACATTGTTCTATTCTCCAGCGCTTCACAACATCAGCTAGTAAAAACTATCCTATATTAAAAATGGATATATTAACTTCAATAGGGCTAGTAAATACCAGTATAGAATGTATAATGTATCTTTAAATAAATATATAATAGGTTGGTAAATACTTTTTATTCAGACAACAATACTATATTCTCTATTTTTTATTTGGTGCGTACATAATGCTATTATGTATAATGTGTGTATGTAATTCATATACACTGTGGAAGAGTGATTTTTGAGCATTGCTTTAGGCTATGATTTAAAATTCCACTACTCTCCTACACAGTGATTTGACATAATTTTACCTTGATAAAGGTGTTCTAATTGTTTATTTGATCTGAAACTAAATAAGGACATGAAATCCTAATGCCATGTATAATGTGTGCATGCAAATCATATTTATGTGCTTAGGTTGAACTTTCGCTTGGTTTGGTAGGCTACTTTCAATACCATTCTTTCAGGGGTTGAAATAACTACCGTTTCCCAGTGTCTGAAATTATGTTGAAAAATCTTTTCTCAGGTCTGGAAATTCAGGTTGGCATTCCTCTGCATCCCCCTGTATAGGAATGCCTACCTGAATTTCCGGACTTGTTTCCTCCACAGATGACTGGCAGTTATTTTAACCCTTGGTTCTTTAGAATATATATTGTATATACACGATTTTGTAAATAGTGGCCGTTTGTAAGATGAAGGAAAATAAAAGTAAATCTTCTGCAACAGATATCATCAACACTTCTGCTAATGTTTTGCAAAAACATTCCCAGGTAAGTCGCTTATCTAGTGCTTAAATTATTCTGGTGTTCATGCTTAGTTAAAATTATCAATGTGGAGGAGCACTATGCTCAAAAATCCTGACTCCACAATAATTGGATATTTGTTCTCATTTTGAACACCAAGCCTGAATATAACTGCCAGACATCACCTGTGGAAGGAGTGTTTTTTAGTATAGTGTTTGGCTTAAAGCTGAACACTACACTCAAAAAACCCTCCTCCACAGGTGATGTCTGGCAGTTATATTCAGGCTTGAACACTGATACAAATAACTTCAGTGTTTGAAATAAGAACAAATAATCAATGTGGATGTTTTTTTTGTTAAGCTTTGCTTCAGACTTTTAAACACTGAAGTCCATTCCTTGTGACAAGAGTGATCACTGTGCAGGAGTATTGGGCATAGCTTCAGACTGCAAAGTCCGAAACTTTGCTTAAAAATCTCTCCTCCACAGTATTCTCCTTCTCATATTTAGTTTATTTCAGCCACTGTTGTTGATTACCTGTATGCAGCCTTTATAGACACTACTTATTTCGAACTAACAAGTCTCGATATAACGGTCGAACATCACCTGTAGAGGAGTGTTTTTGAGTACAGTATTCAGCTTTACAGCTGAAAACTGTTCTCGAAAAACTCCTCCACAGGTGATGTTCGACCGTTATATTGAGGCTTGGTGATATATGTTCTGTTTAGTATTTGCCTTCTCAATCCAATCATAGAATGAGGAGGTCATTTAGCATATAGAGCTAAGCATGTGTGATGCAGAGTGATATATAAACAAACCAAACAAACCAATCATATTTAAGATTTTCAACTCAATACTCTTCTATGCATGTACAATTCACAATTCAAAGGGGTAATAGGTGAAGATTTAACTTGTAAACACAAGGAAAGTCTAAAACAATGTTTAAATCCCTCCTCTTATAGTGATTATTTGCTCTTTTTCAAACACTTTCCAGCAGATCCAACAACCTAAAAATCTTACTTTCTGACTCTTTTTTTTCTAGGCTACAGAAGAGCAAATCAGAATTGCTAAACTTTCACAAATAAATGCAAAAGAGGAACTCAGGTTACAAGAAAAAATAAAGGAGGTATAACTACTGTAACTTGATTCATTTTCCCTAATAAATACCCCAAAGCATTGAATCTTTCTACCTTTGTAAGCAGTTTTAATTGAAGCAATGTTTAGGTTGGCCTTACAAAATGTCCTGTTTGCTGTAACCCCACTGACTGTAAAAAATTGCCCGTTTGCTTTGCTTAGCCTTCATTTGGACATGAAAATAGCAAAAGTTGCGTTTAATTGCGTGCATGACATTCGTGCTTTCTATGACACGCGATGGATACAGTTTAACACTCAATGGTCCAGATCGCGGCCACGCTACTTTTTCCCACCTAAGTTTATCCTTTGTTAGCTTGAAACATTTCCCAACATCAGATATCCCATCCGAATCTAAAGACAGACTTCTCCCCAGTCATTCTTTGGTCCGCTTTATTGGTGAACAAGATCAAGATCTTTACTAGCTTTTAGAACCTGGTAGCCAGCTGGTGTTAACTTGCTACTTTTGTACGGAAAATCGTGATTGTTATAATTTGATGATACACTTTCTAAATAAATGATCTTATCTGTGCTCTACAATTAGTTGCTGGGTTTCCTACCTCCACTTTGTTTTTGTTATCAACAGAAATGCACACATTTTCTTGACTAAGGGACCATCTCCAAAATTCGTTACCAGGGGAAAAGTGCTGAATCAATGATTTTTGTTAATTGATTGGTTTCTTCTTCTCGAAGAAACCAATCAATTGCAAGCTCATTGACTTATCACTCTTCATCATAGATTAATTTTTCTCAAAATTATTGAATTTTACTTTTTTAAAGCTGCTAAGATATCTGCTTTTGGTAACGAATTTTGGAGATGGCTCCTTATACTAATGTTTTTAGCAAATCTAAATGAATTCCAGAAATATCACTTTGTAGTGGAAGTAAGATATGCAAGGTTTTTTTAGTCGAAAAACTTCTCCTTTGGAAATTTGAAGGAGAACAGCAACCAGAAAAGGACAACGCAGACGATGGGGATAGAGAACAAGAAAAAAATCTACGAAAAATTTCCAGGGTGTGATAACAAAAATTTTAACCAACAAAAAATTTTAGCTAAATTTTTCACAGACAAATTTTCAGCTGATAATATCATCATCATATATATAAATGATTTTCAATTGATTGTCATAGACAAAATTATCAATATTATATATCTTTTGCATTGTAAATGTTCTTCATATTGAAGCTTACCGCTGTAAGTGTCACCTTGGTTCTCTTCTAAAGGTCTTAGAATGTCAAAGATTACCGTTGTATCACCCTAGTTCTCTTAGTACTAAAGGTGTCACTACTTATTTCATTTTTTTGTTATGCACTTTTATTTTTGTTATACGCACTTTTATTTTTGCAATGCACTTTTATTTTTGCAACAAATTTCTTTTTTTTGCTATAATTTCTTTTTTCCCACTAATTTGCTACCATTTTAAATAAAATCAAAACAAACACATACAAGGTGAGAACAGGGGAAGGAAGGAGGAAGAAAGGAAGCTAGAACTGTGAAAGCTGGAAGTAAAATGGATAATGTATTAAAGAAAACGATTTGAGAAGAAATTGAAAAGTATAACATAGAAGTTCACAAGTGACGAGGAAACTTCTGGACTAAGCAACAACAGTCTTAAAGCAAGGACTCCTCAAACTGAAAGGAGATTATCAAACCTCCTTAGGAATAAAAGCAATAATGGGAAGGAAGGAGGAGAGGAAAGAAGAGGAAGCTGGAAGTAAAATGGATAATGTATTTAAAGAAAACGATTTGAGAAGAAATTGAAAAGTATACTAGAGACCATAGAGAGAAGTTCACAAGTGACGAGGAAACTTCTGGACCAAGCAACACCAGTCTTAAAGCAAGGACTCCTCAAACTGAAAGGAGATTATCAAACCTCCTCGACAAAATTAGGAATAAAAGCAATAATGGGAAGGAAGGAGGAGGGGAAAGAAGAAAGGAAGCTGGAAGTAAAATGGATAATGTATTAAAGAAAACGATTTGAGATGAAATTAAAAAGTATAGAGACCTTAGAGAGAAGTTCACAAGTGACAAGGAAACTTCTGGTCTAAGCAACAACAGTCTTAAAGCTAGGACTCCTCAAACTGAAAGGAGGTTATCAAACCTCCTAGACAAAATTAGGAATACAAGCAATAATGGAACTACAACTAAAATAACTTTGACTTTCTTTATAATTTCTCCTGGCAATTCAGGCTAGAGGAAAATCAGGAATATTTTCCAAGTTGTTTAAGCAATTCAAGCTGAATAACTGGGAACTCCTGGATCTTTAGCAAGAGACTAAAAAACTGGAATATTTTTTATTTAGAAATTGTGGTTTTTTTATGTTTTTTCGCGTTTAAGACCCAATTTACAAACTTAGGATGCCGCTCACAAACTGTAACGGCGAGAACAGAATGTGTATATTGACACAATCATCCATGGTTCAATGTATTTGTTATGGCAAAAGATTAGAAGGATGTAGTAAAAAAGTGGTGCTTTATGCTATATATTCCAAATGGCTTAGCTAGCATATAATCAGCAGAAGGAACATAAATTCTGGGCATGTTCTGGGGTTATTTCACAAATTAAATTGACATTCTACAATACAAAAAAGACCTATTTTGTCACTTCTTCTGTCCTTTTTGTCCTATTCTGAGAGAATAAGGCTCGGGATCGGGGAAGAGATGGGGATCAAATACGTTTTCAGGTCAGTTGGTGGTGGAGTCAGAACACTTTATTTTTTAACAATCAAATGTACTCTAGCGTTCTCCTACCTTTCAGTCCTTTTATCTGTCAGTTCGTCATGCATTCACTAATTCAGGAGACGCAGGAGAAACGTAACGTAAAGAATATAAAAGTATCTTGGAATCTTGGAAGTGGAATCTTGACACGCGAAAGAAAGAAATAGGAAGCAAACATCAGACAAGAGCTGTCGGTCTAGGTCAGTTGCATCCTTGTAAAAAATCCTCGTAGAAAACGTCCGACAGTTCAAGGAATTTAAATTTTATATGAAAGTATACACCAACTATAGACTATACTACTGCACAGACCACTTTTTGGACGCCATGTTTCTTCTTTGAGTATAAAGTATTGCCTGAACTACCGGATATGCCTATAAGATTCATATTTTTTCTTGAGAAAAGGTAAAACTTTGGGCAAGTTATAATAAGCCCTTCGCCGCAATGCTTTTGTAGTTAGCTTGGACAAAAATACTTTTTAGTTTTTAAATTATTATCTGCGATGGCGAGTATTATTTTATTAATGTAATTAATTGCTGATGCGGCATAAAAAGTTTAAGCCGGGGGGGGAGAAAACACAAAATGGCCGCTGTCGATGTTAAAAACTTGGTGTCTCGAAAAACTGAAATCGAAAGTGAAATTATTGCGTTGCAAGATGTTTTACGTTCGGTAAGGATCTTACGATGTACTTTATTCTATGCAATTTTTTAATATCTTGGCTATTATTCTCTCTGATACGACTTCAAAAAACCATTTTTGAATGTGCGCACGCCACAACCTGGCTGGTGCTAAGTGTGAAGACCTAGTAGGTACTTATGCTCACGTAGAGTCCAACCAGTGTGCTGTTGTTTTATCTCCTTTCCAGATGCCAGAGGCAGACGTGGAGAATTGAATTTTTATGACTTGGATTGTGATTTGAATGACTTTCAAGGCTAAGTGAAAGTTATGAAATTATGACGAAACCTATGTATGTGTGATTCTGTGTAATTCTCGCAACGTCCTCTTTGCTTCTAGCAAGCACTGTTTACCGTTGAAGGTGATGTGCGAGACTCTTCTTACACTGTTTTTCTTATCCTTTCCCGCAATTGTGTCGGAACCAACCAAAAGTCCAAAAGTCCCCTTGAGTGAAACCACTCTCTGCTCTTCTGGCGGAGAACTCAAATAACAACATTCCAACAGACGCAAACGATGTCCACCGGACAATAGCTCTGTCACGTGTAGCCCCTTTCGTCCAATGGAATGTCCAGATCTGCAGAGAAAACCCACACGGATCCGTTCCGCCTTAATCCGCTTTGTCATGCCACAAGTCCTGAATTCCGATCGGATCACCACCCGTCGGAAAATAAAGTGTGAAATATCTCGCTAGCATATGCGCGTTGTGAAGAAAACGAGGTTCCCCCCACATGCATTTGCACGTCTCAGTAAGAGTACTCCAAACGAAAAACTGTCTTTATGTTGATTTCCTTTTGTGGAGAAAACGCCACGGACAAAAAAGGAGGTCGCTCCCATTAAACCTATCTAAATAAATATACATGAGGTGGTACCTATAACTACAAACGAACATGTCACCATCGTACTATATGTGTACCATCCTTGGTAACCCAACCATTACGAATGTGATGCAGTAAAGTATCTAAATAATTAAAAACAACAACAACCAAAAGCTAAAATACCCTCCTCTTAATTTGCACAACACTGCTGAAATAACAAAAACTATTTGTTACGTTTAACCAAATGAAATGGCTGGTTGTAAACTAAGGCATCATATCTCTGCTTGTGTCTGTGGTTCTACGCTGGAGTTGGTGGGACGAGGCAAATGTATCTGACCGCATACCAAAATATCACAACCAAAAGAAGGATGACACAATGTAGTAGTGAGCTACTGTACCAGCATAAATGGTGACCGTAAATGTCAACAAAGGGCCAGTTCAGTTAACTAGAGTTAATAAATTAACTCCTATTAACTCTATCCAGGCTGAGACTGCAAATAAAAACACAAAGTTGGCAGAAATAGGAACATCTGAGAATGCATTCTCCTGGTGGTCAATTGTGACCAGTCAATTACGACCAAACCTATTTTGACTTAAACCTAATGGTCAATGGTCAACCAGCTCAACCAACAACAGCCAAGACTTGGTTCCTCTAGCTACACAAAAAGAAGATATGGAAAATCATTTTTAAAATTTTCCTGCTTGCCCTTCTCATGTGCTGGAAACACAGACTTTCCAATTATAGAATTATAGAATTAAGCTGAAATCAAACTGTATGTATATGTATATCCAGTATGTATATACAGTATGTTATTAAGAGATTTTTTTTAATTTATTGATCTTAGCATGGTACCAATATGGTTGATGATTTAGTTGATAAAGATGGCTTTCCCAAGGCAGACGTAGATATTATCACTGTGCGTAAGACAAGGGTGAGAATAATATGTAAGTGAAATTTTCTCTCATTTCACTAAATAGCTCTCAGTTCGCAGCCTTCAAATATTTGTTTGTTTAAGCAAGTATTTGGTTGATTGAAGCGCAATCTTAAGAAGGACATGGCTTGAAATAACAGCTGGTCAGGAGAGATTTTTCAGAATATTTTTAGCCAAGTCACTAAACTTGTTACCATATTTTCTAATTAAGTTAAAAAGTCATAAAATTATGATGTCTAAAACGATAATACACCTGACGTTAACGCACATCTGTACACAAAATGTATCCATATTTTTCTATAAAATAAAACAATTATCCAAGTGTTTGCTTTCACTTTCCTATTTTTTCTAATAAATGCCTCTATTTTGGGGGCATTTATTAGGGATGGGCGTTAAAAAGAAAGGGATGTTAATTAAATATTTTGATTAATTTTTAAATTAATTTGAGAGTGGGCGTTAAATGGGAAATATGGTATGTCTATCCTCAAAAGTTATAATGCTGCATTCTGTATAGTATATCGGTGATTATGTAACAATGGCAGAGCTGTTTTGTTTCTCCATACCATAAATCCTAGAATAAGGGACCATCTCCAAAGTTTGTTACCAGGGGAAGAGTGCTGAATCAATGATCTTGCAATTGATTGCAAGCTCATTGACTTAACACTCTTCATCATAG
>JAULBZ010005480.1:0-13374 GCA_032360805.1 Neoturris breviconis | reverse complement strand
GCCATTTATGATGGACAACTGTAAACACACTTGTACAGGTTGTTAAATAAATGAAAATGATACTTCTTCAAGTTTAATGTCAAGTTACAAATACAGTGGAATCTCGATATAACGAACATCTCTCTGTAACGAGCTTAATTCCGTTTCCCTTCTCTTTTCTTTAACAAAACTCTCATTATGAACCTTTGATATAACGAAGTCTCGATTTTACAAACCATTTCTTTAAAATTTTCTTCGTAAAAAAATAGGCTAAAATGTGAAAATTTTCACAGTGTGTTAAGGTTTTTATTTATTTTAGGTGAAAGTGCTTCCAAGGTAAAGTTTACTTTTCAGTACTTGCCCGAATTTAGTGTAATAATACAAACCTGTTTTAATCTCAAAAATGAGAACACAGTTTGAGTTAGCATTTAGTAATTTTATCCATCCCATGGTCATGGATTAACGGAATATATACCAGAAATTATAGAGAAATACATGTTAATATTTGCCATCAATACCTACTAAACTTTACGTCGGACTAAATGCAAGCCTTGCCTTCACTATATAGAAGCAGAATTTCCCTTTCTTAAGTTAAACTTCATCGGTGAGTCTTATTCCTATTTATGCAGTCTTATCGGCAGATCATTACTATGGCAAGCGAGTTATCTCGCCTAACCGATATTTGGCTTTATTCATTCGAGATATCGGTAATATACATATTTCAGGACACGTCAATGGTTGAGGAAACGAAATAAAAGTTGTATCGGATCTATGTAAACGGGAGAATAAGTTATGTCGTCAAGTGAGTTATATCAGCTGAGCGCTATTTCGATATTTCGATATATCCTTTATTTTCATACATTTCAAACCAGTAGGTTAAAACCATTGTTCTAGCATCTTTATTGCGGACTTTGAACAAGTTTCTGCCTAATGGGATAATCAAAGGAACTAATTTGAGGCACTTTCTTTTTATACCTTTTACTGTAAGTTCAACTTTAGTCTTTAACCGTAATATCTCCGCGGAGACAGATTCCGCCCCACTCCAAGGTTTTTAACCACTTTTATGTATTAACGACAGGGACTTCCATTGTTTTGGCAAAAAAATGTCAATCTATTTATTGTGATGAAAGAAACAAATCCTGAAACTAAGAGCTATAAGTGCCAAAATAAACAAGATAAGGGGCATAAGATTTGAACCCCGAAAGCGAAAAAGTCTGGGTCCTGAGTCCGTTAGTAGAAAATTGTTAGAAAATTGAGCCTAATAGGATTAGCGAATCAGAAGAAATTATACGGAAATATCGGGGTGTTGTGGCACAAAGTACCTACCCCCTCCCTCGGGGCAAATATGATTAATGCTAACCCAAAACAATCCCTATCCGGGAGGCCTAGTTACGAAGCCAGCAGATATAGATGATTATGTGCCTTTAATGCTATGCTCTTGAAACATGGTGTCGTGCAACCTCGATTCCAAGGTTTATTCTCTCTTGACGTCTAAGTCGGTGAGGAGATAAAGAAAGCCCTGGCAAGTATTCGGTCACGTGGTAAATATTTGAGACTAATGAATTTAATACTTGTCAGGGCTTTCTTTTTCTCTCGTCTTCAGTTAAAAAGAGAGAAGAATCTCTGGGATCGAAATTGGGTGACTTGTAATTATTATCTATTTGAAGCATTTCCTGATATTTTCATAGCAATACAACTTTGCCCATTGATATTAATTCTGAAGAGAATGAATTAAGTTGTATGTCGTCGGATAACTTAGTTACTAACTTATAATTGATGTAGTTATATGTACAGATATATTTTATTTCGCCGCGAAGTAATGACTGCAATCATATAAATATTTGAGACAAGGTAAAATTTGAGCTAAAATTCCGATAAAAAGCCTAACATTTTAGGTAGTAAAACAAAAGACACACAAAATCGAATATGTTCCAAGAGCCTGGTTACTAGGCTGCTACGAACAGCAGAATTTATCGAGTTTGCAAAAAAACCTAAGATCCTGAGTCTTAAGTCTACTCGATAAATCTCTGAGATAAATCTCTAGAGACCTGTCTTGGTCGTTTCCGTACTTGAAATCTACTTGTGGTGTGTATTATCCTAAGTCTTAAGTCTACTTGGATAAACCCTTGAGATAAACCCGAAGGGACGTCTAGAGGTCATTTTCCGTATTTACGTTTTACTTGTGGCTTGTATTGCTTGTCGAAATACGTAAAATGTCTAATAATTTATGCGATCAGTTGTAGCTCTGTGTTGTACGATTTACTGAAACTCCGAAACACAGTCTCTGGTTACATCTGGTGTTGGAAGGTTATTGTTAATTGTAGAAGTTTTGTCAGTATCATTGATCGTCATCTATTTTTAGCTTTATTAGTTCTTTATGCAACTGCGTCATAATATCCTTTCGCAACTTATTTGTATATATAACTGTTATATAACTGTTACAGTTGGCAGTGATATCTCTGTAATATTTATCGGTCATTGGTGCAGGTGGTTCAGTAGTGTGGAGGAACTTCTGTATAGATTGATGATCCTTTTGAACTGTTTTATATGTTTGACGAAGAACGTAAAATATTGACTATTTATATTAAAGCTCTTTGATTACGATCTTTGTATTGAACTTCAAAAAATATACCACTAGTTGCATGAATCAATTTTATTCAGTTCAAATGGTAAGTAAAATATTATGTTTTGTTTTTGAGATAATTTGACAGTTTGCACTCCCTTGAATTATACTGGAGAATCGAGCAAGTCAAAATATGTGACTCCACGTAGGTCTATGTCTATGTCTATCAATATCGCAAACCTCACTCCGTAAAGATGATAACTTTGAATGGGAAACATGTTAAGTCTTTAAGTTAAGTCTCCTATTGCTGTGTTGTAATTGGGTGTTTTCAAGTGGTTTCCAATGATTGGTTGTACATGTGTTAAATGCCTACATTGTCATCAACACAGATAACTGTTCAAGATTAACTCATTTCCTTACATGCTGATTTTCATGGAACTTATTTTTTTTTACTCTTCCTCTCTCCCCTCTGCTGTCAAATGTTTTCTGATCCTTTTTGTCATTTTATCTGCTAGCTAGCTAGCTAGCTATATTCTAGTTGAAATAATAACCACACTATAGTACATTATACCAGTATAGCAAGCCATCAAAATAACTATTTTTACATATCTTTACATAAGTACTTCCACATTTTTCCAAATTAAAAACATCACTATCCCCTTCCTTCAACAGAGCAAAAAACAACATTCTAAGCGTTTCATTTGCGCCTTTATTGCTAATATGGTTACGTCATTATTGTCACGGAATTATCACAGAAAAAATAAGCCCAAGTGGCTTGAACAAGTGCATAAAGAAGGGAAATACTTCATTGTATAACTCCTTGCTAGGGGCGTCGCTAAGGAATTTATAGAAAGGTACCTTTATAGAAAACGTATTTCGAGTGACATCCCTACATTCTTATAAAAAATGAACCTAGTAAATGAATTCTACGTTAAATTTAACATTAGAAAAGTGTATTTTCAAAAAAATAAAAATAGTCAATATTTTCCCACTATTTATTGGGCTGTGCTCCCTTAAGCTTTAGTTTAAGGTTGAATGAGTTTGTTTTTGTTGTATGCGTTTAGTCGTGGCAACAGTATTTGTTAAGTAAGTTATGTTTTTGTTAAGTTGAAATCGTTTTTTGTAATTGTTTTGTTTCGTTGGATAAATTGATTACATTGTTATAAGGATCAGCAACTGCTTCAACATTAAGATTTTTAATTGTTCTTTTAACCCCAATAAAGTAGTTTTCCATAACTTTTTTTTTTGCTAACGCTATTGACTTGAAGCTTGGTGAATTTTCATATAATTCTATTTTACATCTTCTGGCCAAATCAGTAAGCAATACTTAACGAAGAAGCTGAGATAAAGGCTAGCTATATTCTAAAATCTCCTAGAGCAAATTGCTGTTATTAAATTCCAATTTTTCTTTAAACGTGATTATGAATAACTTTAGTGGTATTTGGAATTGAATGTGGTAATTTTGTCCAATTGCTACTTATGGTGATGGGAATCATTTTGTAAATTTTTGTCACATGACTGTTTTCCCCGATTTTTCAAATTTCACGATTTTACTTGGGTTTTCGCGATTATTTGACCCTCTTTATGCTCGAATCTGTTGAAACCCGTAAATTGGGTTCTGAAGGCATTATTCATTAGCTCCCAATATCCGGAAACTGAACCGAAAAAACTTGTCTAGAACGCTTTCAATCGCATTTTTAATTGCATTTTTCCGATTTTAAAGTCGCATGATTTCGGACGAAATTTTTTAAAAACAGGGAGATATGTTAGAATATAATCTCTTGGCATTCAAAAACCGAAGACAGAACTTAAACAAACGAAATAGAACTGCTTTAATTGTACTTTGAAGGAAAGATGCTATTTTGAAAATAAGACATCCTTCTAAGAACTCTCTGTGTAACTCATATCATACATGTTTATCGTTCATGTTGTTTATTTTAACAGCAGTCCCTTCAACGTCAAGCTTATTGTTATGTGGTATTCTATGTTGCGTTCGTTGAATAGTTGCAATTTATCAATTTATCAATTAAGTAATTCATTATTTGAAACTTTCCACGATTATAATTCAATCTATTTGGAACACTTTAATGCCAAACTAAGACTTAGTAACAAAATTACGCTGACTTCAGCATTTTTTCTACCCGATGTGTTCGATGGTCCAAATTCGAAAATTTTATTTTTTAATATTTTCAATATATACTTCTAAGTTACAATACCCTTTTTGCCCTTTTCGTAAAAACGCCGTTATTTAAAAAAATGAATTTTATGGATAACGATTTCCGGAAAATTTGCGACGAAATTCAAGTGATTTGGACCGGTACTTTAGGAAATATTGGGGTGGAAGACAGCCGCGGGCCTAGTTCACTCCACCCAGGTAAGGTAAGGTTAAGCCCATCTTTATCGCATTAGCATTCAAAAATATTTTTTACGGCAAAGGTTGCCAGCGCGCCCATTGCAAGGTGGACGTAGATCAATCGTTGGTGTGTTGGATTTAAAGACTTTTTTGTTGTTTTCTATTTTGTTACTAACAAGATCATCTTTGAAATTCTTGTTGCGTCAGTAAGCAAGACAATCTGTGAATATCTCATAAAGATTGCTATCTACTTGTATAATTGGCCAATTTTGTTTACTGATGTTATATTAATATATGTCATGGTTCTGTTGTATGTCACCACAAAGGTAATGCCATTATGAGAGGATTTTATATTTTCTTGTAAAATATCTTCTCTTGATACGAATGAGAAGTTGTAAATTATTAATCAATGGTCCAAATATATTTTCTTTTTCTGTAACTTTGATCCTAACATTTACGTCAGTACAACAACTTATTTTAACGACACTACAAAGTTTTTCATTCAAGTTCCACATTACAATGTCTGGTTTATTATGTTTATTATGCTACTTTATCGAGGTTTTTACTGAAACGTTCCACCAATACTCATTATCTTCTCCTGATATTATTGGTGCACCGCTGTATGAACGAGGTAATTTTTGTAGTGCAGCAAAATTTTTATTTCCAACAACATTAAGTAAAGGATAGCTACGACATTGTGCGGATGGATGAACAAAATTCTTTCAGAACCACATGTATTATATTTTCAAAATTTGCATAACCTGCACATTCTTTCATTGGATGTTATTTATCCGCGTTTGTATTGGAGACGATTTGCGTATATTTCTTGTTGTTGAATAGCATTTACCATGCTTTCAAAATGGGAAATTTTGTATTTATCTACAGTTCGAATTGCTTGCGTTGTGTTCAACATTTTCATTTGCTATTTTAAGGGCAACACATCCATGCATTAAATTTTCTTGGTATAATTGGGTGCATTCTTTAATGTAGACCTTTTTGTATTCACAGGTCCATGTTTCAGTTATTTCATCATTGGTTAAGTTTGCACTCTTTATTAACTCTTTGCCAATTCTCATTGTACTATTGCTTTCGTGTTCGGATACACATTCCAAATATGGGTTACTGGTCTTATCTACTAATAAATTAATCTTTATGGCTATGATATGTGTGTTAAAATTGTTTTAGTTTTCGCGAGTCTTGAATTTCGCGAATATTTCAGTAATCTCTTTCGAGTTTTTAATTTTCGGGTATAAAAGTATCTATAATAAGAGAGCTCCTTCAGTTTTACTTTTTAGAAAATTTATATATCATTTCAGGTAAATAATAATAAAAACAAAATTGATAATACAGTCAATTTATTTCATTTTATTTTATCGATCCCTCTTGTGACTCGTATGCTATGGATACTCAGGTTCATGACAACCCTAATGAGTTCCTTGAAGATGCAAAAAAAAAAACTGTCTGTCTCGGAAATGGAAATGGAAACGCATTCTCTTTACTTAAGTAGAATATCTCTTAACCCTATTTACTGCGGGGGTGGTACTTTGTACCACAACCCCCGAAATTTCCGGATAACTTCTGATCCACTTATCGTATTAGGCTTAAAATTGGTGACTTTTCTTGTTATTGTATTTTAAAACTTTTTACTATTTTTTTTTTCTAAAATGCTTCTTTAAACACCAATTTTAGCCTTCGGGACCGGAAATTTTCAACAAAAAAAAAATAAAAAAAATAGGTGTTATTTTGGTCTACAAGGCGCTAAAACGGCTTTTTATTATGTAATAGTTGATAAAGCATTCATAATTAGCCTATATAACAATATAATTAGTTGTTCTAGCTAAATTTCCTTTTTCACATTCCAAGTCCGGTTTTTCACGGGTACTGCGGTTGGATACTCACATTCTGCATAAAATGATTACGTATGTAAATGCGTATTACATTTTCGGATAGTAGCCAGCCATGGGTATATTGTGACCAAGTTTCAAGTAAAACGGAGCCGTAGTTCGAACTTTATTGGGGTATGGTACATTGTACCTCTCCCCCCTCCCCCGGGTTATTAGACTATGTCGAGTTCGCAAAAAACGCCTAAGATCCTAACCCCTAAGTCTACTCGATAAATTTCAGTTCTAAATCTCTAGAGACTTGGCCTGATTGCTTTCTGCATTTGAAATCTAATTGTGGTTTATATTACTCACCAAAATGTAAGAAATATCGTAAGTAATATAGTATGTAAGAAATATGCGTTTGCTTGTAAGTCCAATTTACAAGGACTGCAACCCCACAATTTTATGAGACGGACGCACTGCGGAGGAGTGATGTTTGAGAATAGGTTGAGATTCAAAGCCTGAAACTATGCTTTAAATATTACCTCTACGCAGTGCTTATTTGTTATTATCCCCCAATTAAACTTATACGTCTACCAGTATGCAACGAAACGAAACGACATCATGTTGACACTCACAGGATGTCGTGTACCTACTAGATGCTCTGTTTCACGGGTTTCTCTCAGGCTCATACCTTTGATTATAGTGCATCTAATCAAGTCGTCGGTTCAACCAACAATTCAACAAACGATTCAACCAGTAACCCTGCCAGATGAACTTATCAATGGTTTACGCATAGTTACACTAATGGACAAAACAGAGGAAGTTCTAAGAAGCAAATTTCATCAATATTTTCCAACCGATCCAAAAGATTTGTACAAAGAAATATCAAGCCATAAAATGACGCTTACAATGTTACGCAGAAAAGGCCAAATAACCATGCATCAATACGAGATTCTTCTACCAGTTACTGGTAGAACTGATTCATTAACATTTGATATAACTCTATTGACGTTGGTACTGAGAGTTCTTTGTCCTATTCACCCACCAGTGACTGGGTGGGCAAAACCACCCCTTATATCCGATCATTCTGAAAGTGCCTACTTTGTTAGGATTCGTATAGAACGAAATATTATCTTGCATCATGGTTTCAAATACAATAATAAAGAGTATGAAGACGTTTGGAACAGACTCGCATCGGCTCTTGTAGCATTAGGATGTAATGAACAAGAGTTACTTGTTCTAAAATCAGCATTCCCTCAACCAGAATTGCAACCAAATCACCAGAATAAACTTAAAGATTCAAAAAAAGATTTACAATGTGCAGTTGATTTGGAAGATTCGCTTGATGGTGTTACATATAACATGGTTTCATCTGTACCATCATTTGTGGGACGTGAACAGGAACTGTTAGAAATACGTCAAGAGTTATCAGAAAAAGGAGAAGACCAAATAGCATTGGTTATACATGGCCTTGGTGGAGTTGGGAAATCAGAACTTGCTCGTCAATATTGTCAACTATATGCTACATCAGATTATAAACAAAATGTTATTTGGATCAACGCAGAAAATAAAAATAGCATGATGGAAGACTTTTTTAATGTTGCAGAGAGAATTAAGCTAAAAACAACGGATGAAAGTGATAAACAGTTATCAATTAAAACCGTCGTCTATGAAGTGTACAGGTTCTTTGCTGATCAACCTGTTTTGTTCGTATTTGATAACGCAATTAATAAATCAGATTTAATGGAGTTCATGGAAATAAATCCATCAACAAAAGTTTCCGTTTTAATTACCTCACAATTTACCGAATGGGGCGAGAGATTCATTCCGATGCGAATCGATGTTTTATCGAAAGAAGAAGCTTTTGGACTGATATCTCAAAACTTGGACCAAAAACATACCTTGAATGATGAGAATACACTTTCATTATGTGAAAAAGTGCAGTACTTGCCACTTGCATTGCAACAGGCAATAGCTTATATTAAGAGATGGTCTATAACAGTCACTGAATATCTAGAACAATTCGAGCGTCAATTTGACAAGGTAATGAAAAAGCCCCATGGCGATGAAAAATATAACAAAACGATAATGACAACATGGGACATGGCGTTGCAAAAATTGAAAGAAGAAAATAATTCATCTTTAGCAATTACTTTGATTAATACGATGAGTTATTTAGATGGAAAGAACATCAAGAAAGAACTATTTTATAAACAATATGATAAATATACAGTGAACGAATCATTGGAACTATTGCAAAATTATTCGTTGATAACAATAACTACTTCTGATGATGACATAGAACAAACCATAATTATGCATTCTCTTCTTCAATATGTTATCAGGAAGGAGACAGATTTTAATTATTTTTATCGCTTTCTGGACATGATATTAACCGAACCAATAGATAAAATTGAATTATCAACTGAAAGATATAGAGAATACTGGTACCGTCATCTAGTCTACATGTTCGGTGAAAAAGGATGTCTCAATTTACTGACCTCTCAAAATTTTGAACAAATTTTGCAGGTAACGTCAATATTCAAATCTAAGGGGAAAATATCAATACTTCATCAAATATTGCATATTTTTATTGATAAATTTCAAATCGATACGGCTGGTTGCCAAAACCAGCAAACATTTCTAACTCAACAACACATTGCTTACTGTTTACAACAAATGGGTTACTATGATGAAGCATTAACTAAATTTACAGAGATTGAGAAATTGCACCCGGACTCATTAACAACTCAACAAAATATTGCTGATTGTTTACGAGAGATGAATAAATTTGATAAAGCATTAGTTAAGTACAGGACGGTTAGGCAGATGCAAATAGATACTTTAGGTCCAAAGCATATAGAAACTATAAATACTCAAGAAAAAATTGCTTCATGCATTAAAGAACTTTATTCTGAATATGTGAGCATTGGTCAACTTCCCTAATACTTCACGAACGGATAAAGAAGATATATTGCAGTGATCGAACGATCATATAATCTTTGGGAAGAGGCATTTTTGTTCATAGTTTCTGCCTAGAAAGCCTAAAGCTATGCTCAAAATATACGCCTCCACAGCGATTATTTACATTATATGTCCAGACATAATATGTATCAACGTTCAATTTTTTTAGTGTTTTGCGATCTTGATGTTCGAATTCTAAAATATGTGAAACTTGCAAAAAGTACCGTATAGTTTTACAATACATATTTTTGATAAAGATGCAATCATGTCTTCTGTGAAAAAGCTCCCTAATTTGATGTCTAACTTACCACCCTTTCTGCGTCGACCCTTGCACAATCCTTGCGTTTGAACAGTTAAAGTCTTGATTTATGTTTGCTGATAATGGCTATGATATTCATATTATGTGCGACAGTTACATGATGTCGGAACAATGTTAAACAGCATCAAATCGACGTCCCAATGTCGTGTTGATATTATTTCGACGTTGATCTGACCTTGTGTGCTTACAAGGTGGTTAGTTATCTTTAAGAGGATGAAAGACTGCTGAATACGTACCCATATATTTAAATTGTTTATGTATAGTTTATAGGCACGTTCCCATTCTTTTTTATGCATTTAATATATGATATAATGTTTGTAAAATAAGTTTTCCTCAAAAGCCTTTTTGAGGTTTACATCCCAGTGGGTAGCAAAGTCAGCACTAAACGTGGCAAATGTTGTCCTTACGTATTTACTGCGGGATTTAAGCAAGTTTTTGCTCACTGGGATACAGCAAATAGAACTAAAATCTGGAAGCTTTATCTTAGAATTTAAAACTGGTCATTTAAAACTGTAAGAGAGAAAATGTATATCTTTGTTTATACGGTCTGTATAGTTCCAAATATCTTACTTGTATTTAAGTTCGAGTAGCGCTAACTTTAGTTCAGATTAAATTTCGCTTACCTAAACCATACCTTGCATAACCCATAACTCACATTCGGCATAATTATTTTGGGGGTTTGTTTCGCTAAATATCCGTAAAAAAAATATATTAAAAGTCCAAAAGTTACAGCTGCATAGCATAAACGGTTCTAGAAATATAAAAAAATTTTATAGTAGCTTTGATACCATTATTAATGCTTAATGATGCGAAAGATTCTCTGAATATAAAATTGTTATTGCCATTAAAATGTCGTGATTACATGCAGATCTCAAATGAAGCTGCCACAAAAGATACCACAAAAGATATCTTGGTCCAGCTATTCCCTCAAATATAATGTGTTTCAACCAACTTCAACCAAAAATGTTGAAATATGTGGATTTAACAAGGAAAATGTCAAACGATTTGTAAGTAGCTATGCAATACGATTTTCTCTTGACAAGGAAAAAGAGCAATCTATTTTAAACGAATTAAAAAAAAACAATTAATTGATACAATGGCGCATATTCTCATTTACCTGTTTACCATTTACCAAACAGGCGATATTCCATTACCAACAACCATTACGGAGTTATTGTTATATATCCCCCTTGTTTATATTCGGAATCATTTTAAAGTAAATGGAAAATCGCTTCGTAAAGTTAGCTTGACAGAACTCTGTCAAAATAAGAATATTATTGCGCATATAATTAAAATGGCAGAGTTTTCATACAACACATTAAGTAAAAGAACTGTTGTATTTTATTGTGATGATATAGCTGGAACAATCGATTTAGAACAAAAATCAGGGTTTATTGTAAAGGTTTGTGCAGGCGAAAAAGGACATGTCTATCAATTCCGCCATCTTGTTTTACAAGAACTATTTTGTGCAATATATGTGTTTCTCTGCCCTGATACAACGGAAAAACAATCATTGTTTGTTAATGATAATATCCGATATTGTCTTGTCTTCATTTGGTTGCTGGTTTAGAAGGGATATGGGAAGGCAAAGAAAATATTTTGAAGAAGTTACTTCTAGCTTTGATTAACACTGGAAAATCTAATTGCATTAATAGTATCACATACATGGCCTTCATAGAGGAAATACACCTAAATAAATTTCTTATTAATGGCTCTGCTGATCTCCCAAATGATATATTTTATGACGATGACGTTTTTAAAGATATATATCCTCGCTCCTTATTTGAATATAACATTGGTCGTCCTAGATCAATGAAAAAACATGTTACAGAAAATCACGAACTTTCACTGGATTTTAACTGGACTTTATCTGGAATAACAACGGTATGGTTGCTCCACTTATTAGAAATATTTTGTACCAAATTTCTGAAAAATTTAGTTAACATACGTATGCGTGGATGCACCTTAGATAAACATCAGATGTCATCATTATTGAAATATATTTCTAAACTTAAAAGTGTAGACATTTTTAAGTGTCACGGTGACTACTTTTAAATCTTATGTAATGCAATATACGAACACGTCAATCTCAGTGAACAAATCATAAGATTAGAATCGTTCTCATATTTAGATTGTGAACCTGCAACATGGAGCTCAGAATTTGAGGATTTAATGACAAATATTGTTCCATGCATAAAGAAATTTAGAACAGAGGCTCAATACGTGCCATTTGTATCGAAAGCAATTGATAGATGTGAATTTGTATGGTCAATGTAGATTAAATTAAACCTTGTTTGGGAATTTAAAACTGAATTTAAATGCATTAATTGATTGCTTAAAACATTTTGAAACATTGAGAATTTTTTACAATCGATATCATTCACCTTTTAAGCAACTACTTTAAAAAAACTATATAATGATGGAGAATTATTATTAGATACTTTACGTAATGCAGAGTTTTGGTATCAACCAATACAGAAAAAGCCAGACAGTTTCAATGAAATTATGGCAGGTCTAATACACGTAAGAAATATTGATATAAAATGTTCTAGATGGACTTATTCGCATGGAAACTTCAATAAAATGTGACTGTCATGACAACTAGCAATAGAACCCATTCATTGCGCGCATATAACTGTGATAAACGTACTGACCAACTTTTAAGTCCAAAAACAAAAGGCTACAAAGCATATTTTTGGAGCCCGATTGCTATGGGAAAGTCAAAAAGCAAATGGTTTCTATGATCTCTTTAACCCTAGTTTAGCCGGGGTATCGGTATAACCATAGTTTAACAGGGGGGAGAAGCAAATAATATCTTGAGAACCAAACATGCTGAATACTTGAAATTTGACATAGGTCTACTAATTGGCTTTCCAGAAAAATATGTATGTTTGAAAAAATAATGCAGAATGTGAACTTCGTTGTCTTTTTAAAATATATATATTTTTTTGCTTTAATTGCGTAATTTGCGGGAAGTCAAAGGAAATAAATTTATAATAAAAGAAAGTTGCTATTTGAACTTCAGGGAAAAACCATGTACAGACAATGATTTCTGTGTAATTTATACCAAATTAGCAAAAATAAGTTGTCAAAAACAAGGTACATGTACTCACATTCGGCATAATTATTTTGGGGTTTTTTCGCTAAATATCCGTAATAAAAATATATTAAAAGTCCCAAAGTTTCAGCTGCATAGCATAAATGGTTCTACAAGCAATCACATAGATGTTTGAGACAAGGCAAAATTTGAGCAAAAATTCAGAATTTTCAATTGGTTAAAAAGCCTTAAATTATTGGTAGCAAACCTAAAGACACAAAAAATTGAATATGTTCCAAGAGCCTGGGTACTAGGCTGCTATGAACAGCAGAA
>JAULBZ010005479.1:0-13374 GCA_032360805.1 Neoturris breviconis | reverse complement strand
TTTAATTTCGCGAAATCGACCAAAATTCGCGAAACTCGCGAAAATTAATACCCGCGAAAATTAATACCATTAAGGTAATTTTAAATGACCCTAATTGCAGACGACGATCCCTTTTGAACTTCAAACTGCTGTAAAACTTCAACATCATTCCCAGAGCTGAGAGAAGAAGTCCTGGGGACGAGGTTGGTAAAACTTGTAATTTAGTTTAAGTATTGGAAAATCTCGCCTTTACCAACTTCGTTGCCTCTCTTTGGTAAATCGGATATGTCGACTTTCCGTATTAATAGGGACTAATAGAGACTATCAGCGCTGGGTACGAGTATGTTTTCTTTACCACTTAATTTCGTCTTCTATATTTTTTTTACCATAATTTAGCGCACAGCATTCTTGAAAATATTTCGAGGGTTCTAATTATGGTAACATTTATTGAAATAATCTGCAAAATAGTTTTCCTTCTTTCTAATTTGTTTTTACAAGAGCTCGAATAGCGTAAAAGACTGTCAAAACGTCTTCGTCCGAATTAACGGCCCTCACGTTACACCTAGGGCAAAAATTCAAAATATTTTATTAACGCCTGTCTTGATTAAATGCACATCCCGTTTAATGCCCAGGGGTGAGCTATCAGAATTTAAATATAGGCTCAGAGCGTTCAATCGAAATTGGTAAAATGTGAAGAGCTTTTCAATCTGATAAATAATATTCGAATAGTAAATACAACAATCTCACAAATTTAGACGTCAAGAGAGAAGAAGCCCTGGGATCGAGGTTGTAAACACAATACAAAAAAGATCGAAATATTTTATAAATCTCTCCTGATCCTCTCGTTTCAACGCCCAGGGTAAACATTATTTTTAATGCTTTGAAGCCAAACGGAGATGGATAGGTTCGAATAAACGAAAATCTAAAAAATGTGCAGACTAAGAAGTGATGGTCATTTACAAGGATTGTAAATTAGCTGTTTAACATCTTTAGTAACTTTTAAAAGAAACGGAGAGTTGGACGGTCTGACTAAATGGCCATTGACATCAACTAGCTTGTCTATTTCGTTAGCAAATATTATCGGAACGGAAATCGGAACGGTATGTATGTAAGAACGATCAACAATCACAACTTTTTGATCCATTGAACGGAAATCGCAATTTTTTTGGCGAGCCTTAAGATGTTGCATTGAATACTAAATTTAATTTAAATAAAGTTTGGCAGTCTTAGAACATGTGATAAGTAGCATGAACTAGAATAAAAATACTGTAGACAAAGTGAAATTTTTGCAAAAAAAAATTCCACTTAGAGAAAAAGCCTATGATTTTGATTAGCAAAACGAGTAGCACGAAAATTCGATTTTTTTTCCAAAATCATGGGTACTAGACTGCTGGAACTTCGCCGAGTTTGCAAAAATTCCTAAGATCCTAAGTCTCAAGGGACTTCTTGTGGTCGTTTTCCGCATTTTTGTTTTACCTGTGGCGTGTATTGTTCGTCGAAATTTGTAAAATGTTTCTTATTTTATTTCCAAGATTGTAGAACTTTCACAAATAATGAAAACGAGACGTTTGTTGCCTAAAGTATAAACTTGTTGTAATGCAAAAAAGGAAATAATTACATTGCAACAAGTTTATGCTTTGAACAACAAACGCCCCTTATTTGTGAAAAGGTCTATTTCTTCCAGTTGGCTATGAAAGTAAACAAATCAACCTGTTTTAATCGAACAAGCCTCGTAAAACAACTGACGGACATCACCTGTGGAGAAGTGTTTTTTGAGTAGTTTCAGCCTTAAAGCTAAAATAAAAACACTCTTCCACCAGTGATGTCCGTCAGTTATTTTGAGGCTTGATCGAATATCTTCTAGCTGAGGGAATAGAAAACTCGAATAAGTACGAACGAATTATAAAAATCTATAAAACAATGTAGAGAAAATCTTTTAAAAACGTAATTCATTTCATTTTATTCAAGAAGGATTTCAACTTTTCACGATATATGGATGTATGTTTATCATTAAAATAATTTTTCAGTCTACCAAAGAACTTTTCATGGTCCGAAGAAGGTATATCTGAAAAATTAACTGGTATACTTGCAAGTTTAATTGCGCTTTCTATGGTTGTCCTTTGCTCTCTCAGTCTATTCTTAGCTTGGTATTCTTCGATAAGTAAATCATCAAGTCTTTCTCTTGCTAATGCATTTTCACTTTCTAATTTTCGGATCTGTGTTTTAATTTTTGGGATATCATTTTTTATTTCGTTATTCGTAAGTCCAAGTAAAGTTGCTTCTTTGTATAACATAGCGTGGCCTTTAAGCATTTCATCTACAAAAACAAGCAACATACCAAAGTATTTGTTATCGCAATAGAATATTAGCTATGCCCAAGTAGGCAAAAACTTGTCCATAGCTCGTAGTAAAGACGCCAGAACAACGTTGTACTATCGTCTTTACTGCGGACTTGAGGTAGTGGTTGAAATACCACGTTTAACACGCTATAATCTCGCGTTTAAGGGCGCTGAATTTGGGAATTTTGACGGGAAAATTGCAACAAAAAAGGCGCATGCTCCCTTTTTCAACCCCCATATTTTTATTAAAAAATGAATTTAGCATATGACGGTGGAAATAGGACTACAGACAATTGCTACAGAATAGAGGGCAAATAATGTCAAATAACTGGAAAGCGTAAAACCAAGCGAACTAAAGGGTCCAAAGCTTAGTAACTGTATAAAAAGAATTGAGCTGAGAAAGTAGAAATATATTGTTTTTTTATTCTCCTGTGTCCAACATTTGCGTATAAATCTAAGCATATTTCATTTTAGTGGACGTAAAAAGTAAACTGAATTTTGTAACCTTTCAGGGCGCATGCGCCCTTAGCCCTTTAACGCGGTTTAGGGTATGCGGCAATAATATCGGCGAAGGAGATATTGAAGTTTACTTTCAAGATCGTTGATACAATATTTTCTTTCAGATACCATTTTCACTTCCCAATGGAAAAAACTTGATGTTTAAAGTCAACAGTAAAGACGTTAAAATAACGTCGAACGATGTTGTTCTAGTGTCTTTACTGCGGACCTTGAGCAAGTTTTTTCCCACTGGGTTAGTTTAGCAATTTCGGTTCCAGAAATAAATTGATACCATGATCATATTATAAAATCAGTGATCTAAATAACTCTCATTTCGACCAATGAAAATATGTTTCCGATGAGAAAATTCAAGGTCTAACAAAAGGCTTTCTGGGAATTAAAATAAAAGAGAATTTATGATATGAACTCACCGATTTCTAATGATGTATTGCTTACTATATCATGTTCCACCACATTAACGTTCGAGCTGAAATAAATACATGAACTATAACAAATATTCATCCGATCTTGGAATTGATTGGTTGAGAAATAATCACTATGGAGGAGTGATTTTTGAACATCCTTCACAGTGATTATTTGCTCTTATTTCGAACACTTTGTTCATACCGAAGAAACTATTCCATTGCAAGCTCGTTGACAAACATTTTTCATTGCACACTCTTTTGAAAATTTGAAAATTCACTTTTCCATTTTGAAAATAATGTAGAGACAGTCCACAACCAAAATTAACCGAATAAGAGCAAATAGTCACTGTGGAGGAGCGATTTTTGAGCATTGTTCAAAGTTCACTCTTCCACAGTGATTATTTTTCTTTTATTTCGAACACTGCATATCCACAAGTTTTTTCAAGAACAGAGTATTTTTCAAAACAATCTGAACATACCTCTTATCTGGTCCACATTTAGGTTCAATTTTTATTTGCGATTCAGCAGGTTTGCTTGTAATAACTAAATATAAATAATAAGGTGACTACTCACATTTTTGAAAAAATTCAAGAACATTTCAAGAAAATTCTACCTTAAGGGAAGAAAGGGTTTGCAGAACAAAAAAATGCGGAATTAAAGAATACAAATCGCACCTAAAAAAAACAAACATTTTGCAGAATTAAAGAATGCGAATGAGCAATTTTTCTTGGTTTTGTGGAATTAAAGATTGCGAATCGGTAGTGTTTTTCGGAATGTAAATATACAAATCAAGCGAATCACTTGAAAATCTTGAAAAATGTGGAACTAAAGAATGCGAATTCAGGGCAAAATTCGCATTCTTTAATTCCGCATTTTTTTTTTCTGCATTTATTTCTAATTTATTTTCATAATGTTTTCCAAGAACATAATAATTAAAAGCAAAAGAATTCAGTAGCTGTTAAATGCGTAGGAGTCTTTGCCCTATTAACCATGGGCTTTCTTTCGCTGACCGCTGGCCTTTATGTAATTTGTTTCCTGACCAAAATAATGACACAGAGCCCCCAGTGCATTTTTCTATTTGCATGGAAAACAAAACTAAACAAAATAACCAAATTAAACATAAAATTATGAATATAAACACTGGGCATACATAGTATCAAAATATATTTTGAGCCATATCACCATAGAGTCATGTGATAATCACGTGCAGCTGAGGCTTATATTCAGGATTTTACCACTGCGTAAAAGACTGATAGATCAATATAGCTCCGACAGACAGTCCAGATCTATATAGCAGCGTATTCGGTAGTAATACTTACAATCTTCAATTTTTATATTCATACTAGCAGCTTTTGGACAAGTTGAAATGCTATATCATGAAAAGAAAAAGAAATTCATGCGCATTTTCTCATTTTCTGTTTCGTTTTTATGTGTAAATTTCAGTTTTACAGTAAATCCAAAGAACTATTACAGTACTTAGTCTTTTAAATCAGGGCTTCAATTTGTAATAACTTAGTTTAAATCATAGTCACATATTGAAACTTTGGGAAATAATTCTTATAGTGACATAAACATTGCAGCTCATTTTTCCCACATATTAAAGTCAACTTATTGTTCCGACTTTTAAAAATCGGATGTTTTTTTCTGAATTTTAGGGGCATTATCATACATTTTCAAGCATATTTTTCTGGATTTTCATAACAACCTTTTCAAACATATTCATGAAAATCATCTTGAGATGCATCAAATGTGCAATAAAAAATTGTTCACCTTCTATGCGTTGTATATTTTCCTTTTTTACTTTTGCTGTGTCCCTTCCCATCACATCCCGGTACTGGGCAACTTCTTTCATGTTCAACCATAAGTTTAGGACACATTGTTAATGTTTGATGAAAAGTGTGTTCGGGATCAGAACTTCCGGTACTATCGCAACCAGGATTCGGACATTTGTTTGTCCCTACAGATTCTTTTGTAAGACGGAGAGCCAATGGACAACCAAAAATACTATAGAAACAAACAAAAATACACATCATAGATTTGAATAATAAAAAATAAACATATTATCCAGGGAACAATTTTATGTCAAGAAAAATTGACATTAAAGTTGAGAGAGTAGAAAATTCTTAAAAACTCTGGAGATAATTTGGTGCTAGATTTCTGGTCAATTAATTTATATGATAGACTTATAGATTTAGGTATTTTTTTTAGCAATTGGGTATTACTTTTATCATAGTTTTATCAGTGTTTGTTCTGCTATTTTTTCTAATTTTTTTTTTGCTGTTTATCACTGAAGCTAATTATACGATGATTTTAATCCTAGATTTTAGCCATTATTGTTAATTATGTTGCCAGCAAAGTATTACTGAAGAAGCTTCAGATCTCCAGATTGACTGGATATATAGTCATGAAACTTGGTATGGTAATACTACAATATCTAATAAACATTTTGGAATAGTTATTTTTTGCTGACCATCATTTTGTGCTAATGTCGTCGAAAATCACCCCTTATTTCTTTATTGGTTATTAATTTTTAAAATAAATCTTTATTTTTAAATAAGGCATAAGATAATTACACTATAATTAGTCTCTAATGATTAATGTAAATTTTGTTTTATTACCTATAAGTAATTAACATTAACTGTTGAGAATTATGTTGCTACGGGTCAGCTGCAAATTAGTCTCCAAAGATGCTCCTCCTCCTTTCAATATATTTTTTATGTAATTGTTTTTAGATGCTCTAATAAAAACCCCAGTAAGCTATAGCTACTTACATCAAGATGAAGTGAGTGCATATGAGTGGAACTATCTATCTTTTATCGGAGGGAAGAGATGACAGATACCCTAGTAGCATTAGCACTAGATTTTACTGACCAGCACTAACACTAGGGTTTACTCACGTCCTAATTAATCCAAGCAATAGGCTTGTAAAAAATTAAAAGGCTGGAAATAAGATTGATATGATAATGTAATGTTTTGATTGAATCAAATAATATACTTCCCTCCTTTCGAAATAAATTCAACTGCAATATAATATTTCTATATTTAAAAAAAACATTAAGCTCACTCAGATCTTTATTAAAAAAATAGAATGGAAGATTATTATCAAACCCCTATCAATATAAATACACCAAGGTCGATGATGACGAAGATCATAACATTAAATGTTTTTTTCAAGGAAAAATCCTTAATTGCAGCAATAAATTGCACAGAATATAGCAAAAAATGGTCCTTCAATTTTAGAAATAAATTCTGCAGAAAACTCAAATTGGGAAAGGGGGATTTCTTATTAAAATATATTATCTTAACCCTATATATGCTGGGCTTTTTGCGGCTCTTTAAGTAAATAAAAAAATATTCATCTTTTATTAAAATAATATAAAACATTTTCTTTGAATGAATACCTTATCTTTTATAAAATATCTTCCACTGCTGAATTGTGTATTGTCATTATATTTCTAATTCTCATTGGGACTAATGCTAATGTTATAAAAATCAAAATGAAGATTACAAATTCTAAAAAATTAATTTTTTAAAAAATATCTCTAATAATTGATTTATTTTATAATGCCAAAAATTGAGGAAGAAGCTTCCCAAAATACAAAATGGATGCCAAGTGGAAGAAATTGAAAATATTTTGGTGAGTCCTTCTAACATATAGCCTTGCATGCTTTACTAAATTTCAAAATGGTAGCACTTTGGGAACATGGTCTATTAAGAAATGTGAGGACGCTGCCACTGCTGCAAAGTGATAGTAATAGTCCATCCAAACTTTGTTTGGTGGGCTAAAAACTAGTGAAAATTAAAGACCTGCGAAAAATTCTGATATTCCTTTACCGCAAAATTTAAAACTCACAAAAAATTATGAATTGAACCCCTCGCAAAATTAGTAAGGTATATTTATATTTTCGACTTCAAAGAGTATTCCAAGTAGTTTTATTTTTTCCACTTTTTTATATATGCCTCTCGTGAAAAGTTATTGTTGCAAAATCTATACTATTTTCACAGGGAATCAAAGTTTGCAAACATAATCCCAATTTTGAAATTTGTGAAAATTGACAAGTGCTCATTCAAAATCTCCCTACACAATCCACAAATAAAAAGATTACAGATCAACAAAATGATGCAATTCTAAGCCTTTGATCTTTGACAGCTTTACAAACCAAGTGTTACATCTATTGCCTATGTAAAGAACATTTTTCATCAGTTTAGTAATGGAAAACACAAACACATTTTCTTTTCTTTGCTTCTTCGCATAATTAAATCCTCTTAAAAAATTTGAAAAGTGAAAAGTCCTCCTCCCATTATGTCAATAGACTTGGAGCAAATAATCACAGTGGAGAAGTGATTTTTGAGCATTGCTTCAAGCTAGAAAGCCTGAAGCGAAGCTCAAAAATCCCTCCTGCACTGTGATTATTTGCTCTTACTTCAAACACTGAATTTCAGACACTTACCTTCTATGACCAGGATATTTACCATTAGTATGACCTTTTCCATCACAACCGGATAATGGACATTTTAGCCTCTCCTTCTTTGATATTTTTTTACGTTTCTCAGTTGGAATATCATACTGAAAAACTTCATCTGTAGGTGAGCATGGTGCTGATACTGATAATTTTAAAGGTTCTGTTTTTATTACTGTTTCACCCAATGTTTGGTTTAAAAATATTTCTTTTATAGAATTGTCTTTATGATCCAACAAACTGCTCATCGATCCTTGTGAATGAGATTTTTTTGTGAAAAGTTTGGCAGCATTTGGACATGATGATGCTCTATAGGAAATAATGTATAATACTTTAAATCATTTCAAATTTCAGTACTTTAGAAGAAGTTGCTTTGTGTTATACCCACAAACAATTTATGATACAATAGATCATTCATAAATGTTTTTATCCGTAAATAGGAATTTGTCAATATTTATTGCCCTCTTTTGAAACTTTATATTAGGGAAATTTTAGAAATTGTAATATTGTAACCTAATAAAACAACAAAAATATGTTTGTTTCTTTAATTCTTAGATTATCTCATCTTTCTTCTAAATCATAAACTGGTGCATTCTTATAATTGTCACAAAATATGAACTTGATAACAAGAAGGCAGTATTAAAATTCAAATATTAAATTACCCCCGATGTGTTAAATTCTTTCCATTAATGTGACCCTTTCCATCACAATTTGGTGTTTTACACATAACTGCATGCATTGAGTCCATGAGAGCATAATTCTTTGGTGTAGTTCTTCGTTTACTTCTATCACGGGCGCTAACACTTTCATGACATTGCTTTATGATAGAGCCCTGTTAACAAGAATAACAAAACTTGAAATAAAATTAAATAATAACTGTGAAGGAGGATATCTAGTGCAAAATCTTGAATTGCTTCTTCACAGTGCTGCAAAAACGAAAAAATGAACAAATTATCACTATGGGGAGGGATTTAAGTGTAGCTTCAGGTTTTGTAGTCTAAAATCACTCCTCCACATATATTAGCTATTCTTATCCCCTGGACTGTCATCATAATTTGTTACTTTTTCTTCTTCTTAAAGTAGAGCACTGGAAACTAGAGAATGAATGTCGGAACCCAGTGGCGAAAAATGCTAGGTTGTCCTAGCCTATTTATTGTCGACTTTTTTAGAAGTTTTTGTCCACTGGGAAGTACTTAATTCCATGTTTATATTCAAATTAATAAGTGTACAGAGAAGTATGTTAGGAACCATCTCCAAAATTTGTTTGAAATAGCAGATATTTTAGCAGCTTTAAAGAAGTCAAAATCAATAAATTTGAGAAACATTAATCTACAGTTAAAAGTGTTAGTCAACAAGCTTGCTTTCTAGCCTGAAGCAATGCTCAAAAATCACTCCTCCACAGTGATTATTTCTTTTTATTTCGAACACTGAGTGATTCTGACAGTTATTTTAAGGCTTGAGGATATACTGAGGACATCAAAACAAGAAATGAAAGTCAATAGATTAACACAATCAAAGAAGAACATACTTATAATACTTACAAGTCGCATTTCTCTGGTAGTCTCTGCAGGTAAGCATTCACGACAGCAATAGAATCTTTGAGTGAAAATTATAGCATATCTTGTCTCAAACACACTATCACACTTGAAACATGAAATGGTTGGACCAAGTTTTACAAAATCTGATTTGAGAGGTGAGATGACTTCAATACCATTTTCATTGCACATTAGTTTCGGATGTTTCTCAACTACACTTGTCTCTTCTAAGTCAATCTTTCCAAATATTTTAGTACAATTTTGAGGTGTACTTGTTTCACATAAAGCAATCTTTACAGACGGGTTTAGACAATTTTCAGGAGTTATTGCGGGTGAGGTAATTTCTTTCGACAATTTTGGACACCTTTCCGGCATAGTTTTTGGAGATACACTGGTTAGTTTTTCATTCTTTTTAATCGCACTTATTTCGGGTAACATAAGTTTGACAACTACTCTTGGACTTGTTCCAGGAACAGTTTTTCCAGGTAACGAAAGTATTGAATTATCTTGCATATTTATTTCAAGAGGAGAACTAGATATACTAATATTAAGAGTATCATTTATACTTTCTGTTAATGATGAATCTAGATAATGATGTGATTCATGTGAATCTGTACTACTGCTTATACTTGAAATTCCACTGTCTGTTTGTTTACAATCAATATCTTCATCAACAATATCTTTTTTACGTTTATAAGGTTCATCATTCTTAATTTTGGCAGTGCGTTTTCTTTTACTGCGTCTCGTATCTTTATCGTTAGCACCACCTGGTGAAATAAGAGGAGCCATGTCTTCCATAGGAACACTGTTTCCAATTATAACACCAAAGGGTTTTGCTTTTTCAATTTTTGGTAAAATAATTTCCATTTTAGCCAAACTATTGGTGGCATTATCACCAGATGATATACTTGAGTTTGCATCAGTTTTTTTATTCAAGTTCTTTTCTGCTACTAGAACTACGTTAACATTTTTGGCTTGGTTCTGTACCATAGGACTAGGAGGATGAATTATATTTTGTAATGATTGGAATATATTTCGTTCAGGTTGAACATCTACTGAAAACATTTGTTCTGCAACTTTCATTACTCTAGTTGACTCCTATGAAAGAACTTTTAAATTTTACTGCAGTAATCCTCAAGAGACTAACTTGTTAGGGACTAACCAGGCTAAACTTGTATATTTTCAAAGAGTTTTTAAACGTTTTTTAATTGAAATGAGTTAGAAATAATCATTAATTATGTTTAGAGACAATCATTCTGCAAGAATTCAAAAACTTGCACAGTGCCATATTGAGTTGTGACAAGTCGAGTTTTTGAGACATAATTTTTAGCTAAAAATGCGCCCTGACTTATACACCAGATAGTCCCGAAAGTTTTTAAATTCTGATAAGGATGTCATGTTTTAAGAACCACAGAGAGGCTCTTGGATGCAAAAAAAAGGATGTCTCTTATCATAATATACCTTAACATAATTTAATTCATTTTCTCCTTTCCACAACAAAAGTTAGCATTTCTTTCATTTCCACTTAAAGTCTTAAGATAAACGTTTTTGATTGTGACCCACATGTGAGCAAAGAGAGCAAAACTTTGGCATAGATTGTTTCTTCTGGATTTTATCAGGTGTTATGAGTTAGAATATCCTTAGGTCAAAGCATAACACTAACTCCAAGAGGTATCATAGCACTAACTCCAAGCTCGACTTAAACAATTCATACAGCACCTAACGCGTGGTTTTATTCACTATAAATGGGGGTCAACTTGTACACCGAGATGCATGACACATTACAGTATTTTTCAAAAAAAACAATGAAATGTTTACCTTTGTATCAACAACAATTTTATTCTTTCTCGAGGCCATACTATGCAAATCTGAAAACAAACAACATGTCCATGCAGTGATCTGATTCAAGACCATATCCTAAATACTTTAATGTGAGAAATTTTTGCGGGACAAATTTTTGCGAAAATAAAACCCAAAAAGGTCCAGTTTTTCGCATTCGCGAAAAAAAAAACTGTAAATTTTTACCGATTTTGCAATTCACGAAAATAAAACTTTTCACCATGAAATTATTGAAAAATAAAAAATAACTCAAATGTTTGGAATTCAATGAAAATTTACGTTTCATAAAATTTAACCTTAGGGGTTATGTATATATTTGAAATTAAATTAAATAGATTATTCTAGAATTCTGTATAATCATCCTCTTCCCTCCCGTTGTTGCACATAATTACCTGCTATACTGTATGTGATTTTTCATACCCTCCTCTTTGCGAAAATTTATCCCACAAAAATTTCGGAAATTTCCAATTCGCGAAAATATAACCCGCAAAATTTTGCATTCGCGAAAATAAAACCATAAAATTTCGCGAGTTTTTCCTCTCGCGAAAATTTGTCCCGTGAAAATTTCTCACATTAAAGTATTTGGAAAATCTTCCATTTAATTGTATAGGTTTTCCGTTTTTTTTTTTTAATTCCCAAATGTATTTTGATAGTTCAGTACTTTTACAATATTTTTGTTTTGAAAAAAATTGCCGTTGCCAAAAACTATATACCGAAAAATAAAGGCCCGTTCTCACTACGACAAATCATTGGGATCCAAGCGTCCACCATTGCTAGGTGTTGTCTGTCTGATACAAATTTTTGTTCTCGTTATAACCGTGGCGATAGAATACGTTGAAATGTAATTCTGATTATATTCAGATGCGAATTCTCTCAGAAAAATACAGCGCATAAAAAGCAACTCATTTTCAGCATAGCTGTATTTCTTCACTTTGATATTTCGAACACTTGGCGGTGCGACGTGTGAAGCAAAGCGAAAATTAAGTCAGATTTTGTTGACCAATAGAACTTATATTATAGACCTTGAATGAATATTGTCTCAAAAATCTTAAAAATTTAACGTATTTAGTTTTTTTGTTCCTAGTGTAACTTTGTGTTTTTATTAAATATCTTGGAAAATTGGTGATCCTTTGGGAAATGATTTCTAACCAATTTGAGGAAGATTTTACCAATGTTTGTTTTGAAGTTGATTAAAAAAGGCGGGTTAAACCATGTTATTTTACGTTTTCTCTTCTTTTTCTTTCTCAACGCTAATTTGTTAACAAGAAATCAGAATTTACAAGTCAATATAAACCGTTGACCAAAAACTGTGGTAAGAGAGACACTTTGCCGGTGGACTGACTTCTTCCAATAATCCATCATAATGTTGCAGCATCCAAATCTGATGACGCCTTATATGGTAGTTATTTTTTAGGCAGAAACTGAATCAACTGACAACGATTCATCATATATATTTATGCTTAATTTTGTGTACAACTAAAGTGCAGTTACTCTTTTATCAAAGTTGTTTTACTTATCGTTTCTGGTTGTTGGAAATCGCTAATTGTATTTGCACGATTCGATGGCGGTATGTTTTAAGCCTTTCAGATCTTCAAAATATTGAAATTAAAAAGTCTTAGAAATTAATATATAACGCTTATTTTTCCAAATAATTACATAGGTCTTAGTTTTATTTTAGTATCGACAGCTATTAGTACCAACTGTAATAAACATTTTGGTCCAAAATTTGTCATTATTTTTTGCTGACATCATCATCATTTTATAATTTTACCTAGAAAAAAATTTCCCCCAAAATTTTCTTCTTCTTGTTTTTAAATGTAGATAACCTAGAAATTGCAAAAAAAAATAGTGCTGGTGACCTTCAAGAAGGGCGTGATCATGGGAGATTTATATGTATAAATGTAATGAAAGATTGTAAAGCTAGTGTTAAATCTGTTAAATAGGTCAACTATCACTAGGGTTTCGCTAGCTACTGTAGCTCTATTATTGTATATACCTACAGTCAGACAGTATAAAACTTACCTTGAATCTGTTACTTTTTTATAGTTGTATCTAAAACATAGGGAGAAAATTCTTGATAATTATAAACAAATTCCCCATAAAACAATGTGACACTGTGTCAGGCTAAATATCAGCTAGCCTAGTTCCCTTGGCAATAAAATAAAGAAGAAATAAAGTGAAGCTTATTTGCAGCGCTGGCGTGATTATAGGGGCTCACGTGATTATAGGGGCTCGCGTGATTATAGGGGCTGTTATGAATGAACTTATCATACACAAAACTGAAAGATTAATTATAGTT
>JAULBZ010005478.1:0-13375 GCA_032360805.1 Neoturris breviconis | reverse complement strand
AAGTCGGAAGTTGATTCACTTCGACGAGTGACATGCATCCCAGAATTAAATGGCATTTTCAACACCCAAGTTGAAGAACAACTTCATCTACGGTGTGATAGCGATAAACGATTTTTAAATATGATGAGTCCTGTTACTCATATTTACTTATTCCGTTCAATTTTAGACTACCATAACAGTCTAAAAAATGTATCTATGTGTAACCAGTTGACAAAGAAAATCAAATATACCCTTACGCAAGATACTATTGGCCGAACAATCTTTTCTCGTGGTCTTCACGTACCGATAGAATTCGACGATACCGAAATTGACAAAAATCATGACGTTATTAGGGACACCAATGTTGAAGTTGACGACAATGGTTATCCTCACCAAGATACAAGTGGAAAATTGGAGCCTCCATGTAAAAATAGTATTGATGACAATGCGGCGAAGAACGATGATAATTTTGATAAAGTAGAAAGCAAACGGGTTACATTTATCTCTCATTGCCAAGATATCAAAGATAACGAGGACAATAGCGACGACCAAATATCTGATTCTGATAGTGATATCGTTGTCAATACATTCGTAGGCCAACTAGATAGCAATAATGATCAAGTTAGTATTGTAGATACGTATAAAACAGGTCGAAAACGAGTTAGGTTTGTAAATAAAGGTGACACAACTGTGCAGAAATCCCGTCCCGAAAGAAAATGCGCGAAAAAGCAATGTTTTTGTTGCCAGGATTTACCAGAGATAAAAATTGAAAAAGCTGGAGCTAGTGCTTGCAAGAAGCAAAAGTTATCAAACGCGTCTTCTACACACTCTCCAGCAATTCCAAAGGGGAAAAAAGCCAGCGATATTTGGCTAGAAAAGCCAGCTATGTTTGTACATGCCATGTTGAAGTTTTCTGACAAATGCCATATACTTGGTGGGGAACCCTTAACTGAAAAAATAGTTAATTATGCATTCATGGAAGTACTCCAATCCCAGTTGGGTTTAAATGGTGGTTTTAATTTTGTACATTATAATGAACTTGCTACACGTACGAGTTCCAGAAAAGCTACGCATAACCGGTCAAATGGAGAGTTTTTGCAGATTATTAAATTGAATGAATCGAATTACATTACTGTTACTGATATTAATCCCGGTACATTAAGAGACTCTTGTAAGCTAAAAGATCTCGGGTGTAAAAACAGGAATACAATCTATATCTATGATACAAATTGGAATCCATCATATAGGCAAAAGACAGAAGAATTGAAATACCCTATCGGTGTAATTCAAGATGCTTGCGATTTGATTCAATTTCCTGAGAAAGATGTTCGAATATCTGTTATGGATATTGAACAGGTACCTTCAAGTCAGTCCGGTTTTATAGCCATTGCTATTTGCCAATTGATTTTATTAGGTGAAGACCCTACAAAAATCACAATAGATAAACGAGATATCAGAGAACGCTTAATTACATTTCTTGAGGGAGAAACAGAGCCTTTTGTTCAAAAACTATTTGATTTTGAATATGATCATGTGGCAATAAAAGGGTCTAAAGTATATACTAGTTGGAAAGAAAGATTGTACTGCCATTGTTTTCAACCGGAGTATGAATCGCGAATGCAAAATTGCGAACGCTGCGATAATTGGTTTCATGACCATTGTGAAGATTTTGATTCTCCGGCCCAAATTCAACAGACTGGGCAAGACAAGGCTAGCAAATGGTTTTGCAAGAATTGCATTAATATTGACAGCGTTCATATAAGTGATTTACCCATAGAAATACTTCGCAAATATATATTTCTAGAGCTTTGTATTTGGGATGAGAGTATGCATCAGACTCTTTCATTAGTTTGTAAGAACTGGAATTTCATGATGGACAATATTTTCAAACAAGATGTTCAATTCACGTGCGTGCATCGTAAATTTAAACCTGAAACTTGGTCAAAAGAAACAAGGAAAATTTACATGATGAAATGAAATGAAGTTACAAAACAGCAAGCTGGTTCCATTTAAGATAATGAAATGTGAGCACTGTGAAAGGTTGTTTAAAGTAAAGGAAGGGTATTTTAGACATCTAGGTAATAAATCGGTAGGGATCTATAAGATGGAAAAAACACTAGTACCTTACTGTAAGAACTGCAAAGGAAGGTGTTACATTTGTAGCTTTCCCAATAATCCTCAAAGCACTGGCAACCTTAGCAACGACGATTGATGGTAACTTCTTATTGGATATTACTTTTTTTATGCGTTTTATGTTTATTTATTACATATATTTATTTTAATATGTTCTTTAACCCTTCATTAGTAAGTTGTGGACCCCTGAATTTCTAAAGTTTGCTGTGAAAGTAACATAACAAAAATGATTATTCAGGGGGTTATTTTCTTACATATTTTAAAAATCTGTATTATACTTTTGCAACTTTTTGCCCCTGAATTTTCTAATACCTTCTCATAAAATTGAGTAACAAAGCAGCAAACTGCAATGATGTAACTTGTCTAGAGACTTGAATTTAAGAAGTAGAGGTTAGGCCCTCTTTAGAGTGAACTGTGTGACAGTCACTCTCCCTTTTGCAAGGTATGTATACGAAACCAATTGACTCGTCTTCTGAACAAGGACAAAACAAAACATAAAATCTACACCGCTATGCATTCCACAAAAACATTTATAACATATGAATTAACAAATTTCCGGAGGTACCCCATCATACTAATGAAGGGTTAATGTCCAGTTGACAAACGATGCCTAAAGGCTGATTTCCACTCCTAGCGCTAGCGAATTATTCGTGCGACTGAATGAGTATCTATGCATGTAGAAAATTGAATTTTTGGTCGCACAGTGAAAGTAGATCTGGCAATAGTTCTTGATTTTCCAAGATGACCTGAATCAATGATGAAATACATTTAGTCGCGCGACCAATACGATTGAAGTAAAACCTCACCTTAGGGAACGTAATGCGGTAAATTTTGATGAAATGAAATTACAAAACAGCAAGCTGCAATGATCAAACTTGTCTTAAGACACAATGGTTCATTAATTTTAGAATATAACCCTCAAAAGAATGAAATACGGAAAAGCATCCATTCTCTCTTATTACAAAGCATTTCTGTGAAACAGAAAGCACATTTATGACCAAAAAAAAAAATAGGTTTAACCAATCTTTTGGATCAGGTTAAAAGTAAATCAAGATCTATTAGACGATCTTCACATAAAAGAAAACGAGATGGAGGTATAAACAAGCACAGTCAGGCTTCAGGAAAGATCCGTACCAGGCGGGCAAAGATATTCTTGACCTCAAGTGTTTTACTTCTCTGACTCTGGATCAAGCTTCTCTGGACAGTCATAAGGCTCAAGATGTGGGAGATAAGTTTCATGATATTCCACTAGAAGAATTGGAAGGCCTCCCGTTACCTCCAGCTGCTAAAGTCAAGTTCCCTCCTCATTCTCTGGACTTTAAGAGCTTCTCTCAGGTTTTAAGTCGCACCAGGAATGGATCTGCTCCTGGTCTGAATTGCATCCCCTACATGGTATACAAAAACTGTTCACAAATTTCTTCTTTCTTGTTTGATATCTTTCAATCTTGTTTATAAAAAAACAATTATACCCTTGCAGTGGCGTTATGCAAAGGAATGTTATATTCCTAAAACAAAGACACCATCCCCAGAAAACATAAAGTCTTAATGTCGAAGGGAAATTGTTTTTTAGCTTAATTTCTAAGGGTATAGTAACCCACATTATTAAAAACAACAATATGCAGAAATAACAAAACAACAGGTGCTATAATGCAAAACATGTCCTTACGGATTCATTTCCAGAATCGAAGGAATGACACAAGGAACATCCTGCGGTTTTGCTTTTTGTCAACCGCGTTTCAAAATCGAACAGTACCCGCGGCCATCATGAAAAAAGTTACGTAATTCTTTTGCGCCACGCATAATTTCGGGACCAGACTAATACGAAATAAAACTTTTGTTGATTTTGGCGGATACTCAATGACATGCAGTGATGATCGGAAGTTATTTAAAGCGCTGTAAAGAATATGCTACTCACATCGATTTGAACGTAGCATAACTTGCTGTGCATAAAATACTTCCTCTCATTGATGCTATTTTTTTTCTCCCAAAAACACCAGATTTTGAAATATTTCGAACGCTATAAATCTTATTATGTGTCTATTTGTCATGCATAATGCACCCACAATGGGATTGGCATCTTCCATTTTCACCAACAGTAATGTATTTCTAAGTTTTCGTTTCGACATTTTATTTCATTTAATGTAAGTAATACTTATTCTAAAAAAGAAAAAACACTGTTACAATACAGTAACAACATAATGTGCTTATATCCAATCTTCTTAACCACTATGGTGATAATCCAACAAAATCCTGTTCAAAGTTAGCAAAATGACAGTACCCTACAGGATTTGGAATAATGACTTATTGAGCGCCATATCTAGTTTAAGAGTTTTAGCGTTCCATAGGTCAGATTTCCCAACCACCTAAGGCACCGGCATGATCAAACGCACTAACAACAAATACAAGCATATGTATAAAGCCACCAAGAGAAACTATCTTCACAAAATACCGTAATTGTGTGATATCTCAACGTAATATTTTATTAGTGTAATTATGGCATTTGCGACAACAGTTATTTTAGAGATAGCGTAATTACAGCATACCGTAGTTACCGGTTATTCCTGACTGTTGTAGTAGGTGCGTTACGTGGTAATGCAAGAACAGATAAATTGCGTATGAGTAATTACTATGAAGAAGTTGTGCCACGGTATTTTGATAACACTAGTAGGGGGTCTTATCACATGGGCCCGTGTGACTGGATCTTAAGGGAGTTATGCCCCTTCTTATCACCTCAATAACTTTGATTTTGTCACATTTTGTAAATAATACATTCAATTTTTTTATATCAATCTAATAAATTTGTTCCTTTTCTAGTTTTAAAAATAAATCTTTTAATCAAGTTGTGTGCCGTAGTATTTTGTTTTTAAACTGTAGGTTTGTTTTTAGTGTTTGTTTTGTCATTGTCCAGAAGGCTGGTCACAAATCTGTTTGCTGTTTTACAGAAATACCTTGCAATAAGGGAGAATGAATACTTCTCCGTATTTTATTCTTTTGAGGGTTATCCTCTAAAATGAATTAACCATTGTGTCTTAAGACAAGTTTGATCATTGCAGCTGGCTGTTTTGTAACTTCATTTTATCTTCAAGGACCTCTGTTGAAAAATTAGCTGGCATTATTAGTACATCTTATATTTTCGTTAAAAGTAACACAGGAGGAAAGCCAATCATTGATGCTACAAAGCCACTTTGTGGTATATGGGCACAAATGAAGTTCTGAGATTTGTTTGATACAGTAGTATCAGTATAGCTTACTGAAAACAATTGACCGCACAAGTTTTTTCCTGCAAGACTTTCTTACCTTAAAGTATTTAACGCGTTTAGTGTTAATGAATTCTTTTTATTTTCCAAACACTGCAAATACGCTGCGGCCAAGTTTTCTATCGGTGTTGCTAACCGAGCGTCATTGTTTTTATTGCGTAAGTCTGATCACCGCTTTTATGAATTTCTAAGCCAATCAAAATGGTATAGCAACAATAAAAGCTGCTAAATATAAACAAAGCAGAAAAAACGAAAGTGAAAGGAAGTTTTTATCAAATTAAACATGAATCAAGAACGTGCGCCGATATCCGAAATTAAAAATCGGTTTCAGTAAGCGAAGCTATGTTACAACCTCGGCATTAACAAAGAAGAAAAAGCGTGGTTTAGAAAAACCACAACACAGCAGAAGAAAATGCCAAAAATTTGATCCGGAAGAAACAATAAGAGCGTTATTAAAGGAATATTACAGCAATAAAGAAGGAGACAGAGAATAAGAATGTGGTGGTGTAACAAAACAGCAAGCTGTGCAATAATGAACTTGTAAAGATGACAACCAATGATATGGGAAGTTGTTAGCAAAGCACTGATCAGATTAAATGTTAAGGTATATAAACTAGCATTTAAAGAAATATTTGGTGTTATGACAAGAGGCTGAATTTCAGTGAAGCTCTAATGAAAGGACTCGAAAACAAGTCTTGGTAAAAAGAAGGCTCAAGAAGTGTACAGGCTGTTTCGTCCATTTCATGAGACAAGCAAATAGAGTGGATGATAAAGTAACTGAAAATAATAATGACAAATCTCTGTTAAAATTCATGTTCTCGGATGACTTAAAGCATGAAGAATCCGTTTTTGTTTTCCGTTCGTTTTCCCGCGTTTTTGCAATAAAATAGGGTTTATGGAAGAAATTGATAGAGCCAAGAAAATTAATGATTTGCTAGGTAGACTGCCAGATCTTAAATTGCAGAAGTATTTCGAAGAAATAAAGAATAGTCTACTGAATATAAGAAATTGGAGACAATAACTGTATGAACATAATTGTTGTGATTTGTTCCCTGATCAAACTAAAAACGATTTGAAATAATACATTCAATTTCGTGGGTTAACTGACACCCATATAGATTTAGTTGTGAGTTTTCAGATGATAAGTTGTATAATAAACTAGTTATATTGCTAGAGGCTCATTCATTACGTATTCAAAAGATTTTTGATATCAAAGATGATGATGCAAATACTTTTTTAATTGACCGTGGCATAGACTTTCGCCGTAATGATCAATGGTTATCAAGCTGATTATCCAAAGGTGTTTTGCAAATTATTATATACTTACTCAAATTTTACTCAATTTTACTCAAATTTTCATAGATATGTAGACGCAAATATATGAGGAACATCTGAGTATCGTCGCTGTAATAGTAGCTTACCTACATGGCTTCATAACAAGCTTGTGCCTTTACAAAGCACTGTATTGAAAAATTTGAAATATATCAAAATTCTGGTTCGAAATGCAAATAAAGTTTACAAAATTCTGTTTGGAAGCGCCAGTGATGGTACTATGTCGTGCGAATGCAAAGAAAGAAAACACTTCTTTTATGCAAGCATGTGATAGCTGTGTTTGAAAACTTTCAAGAATTTGGTTGATATTCCTTACTAGCAGTATACATCGCATCTCCATACTTCAATCTTGACTATGACTTTATTAATCCATCATACAATGGCGATCCAAAAGATGACAACTTATACTCTGTGGTAGGACGCGATGAAGTAATTATATCAAAACTCCCAATGAAGAAGTATTCAAAACAAACCAAAGCTTCATCCTGTCGTGAACTATGAAGTCGCTAACATACATTGTCAACAATCTGGACTTTTGGACACAGTTGCTTACGTGAATCGGAGAAAACTAGTCTTTTCGGAAGATGAAAATGAAAAAAAGGCTATCATTGATAACGAAATGTTAAGTGATGAATCAATAAATAATTTCCGGGCATTGGATGGCTTGATTGATACACGTATTGGCAAGAATCAGAAATTCGATAGACTACCATACAACTCACAACATAACCAGATCCTCCGCGCTGGTTCATTGCATTGGGTATGCGTGGCAAATAAATCCGCCAATAGAAATGATAACCAGGAGCATTTTTTATATGATAGGTTGGTCACCAATAAAATTAAAGAAGACCTATTGTTTCAAATTGCTGGATATTCTTTGTGCTGAAAAACGAGCTTATAATGCAGACAATCCCAGTTGTTGAGGAGAAAAATGGTGTGGACTATTTGCCACGACTCGTTTTCGAAGGTGACCCAAGCAGTAACACGTACGATGTAGAAGCTGTAAGGCATTCCAACACTGTTTTAAACGAAGAATACGTGCTAAATAAAGAACAAATGCTGTCAAACTGTTCTGTTCGTGTAGAAATCCATACAAGGAATATGCAGATATAGTTCAATGCGATTGCTGTGAAGAGTGGTACCACAAGCGGTGCGAAAAGATACCAGATATGGCTTTTGTGAACAAAAGTAAAAAATGGTCTTGCCGACATTATAAAAAACGGTTACTGTAAACCATGGAATCACCCAGAGCCAGCCAAAATCACCCAGAGCCAGTCAAAATCAAACAGAGCCACCCAAAATCATCCATATTTCTAACGTTATAAAAATCATACAGTTTCTGCATATAGCTAGTTTTATACAGTTTTTAGCACAGTATATACAAACTTGCCATGAAGGAGTATACTCGCATACATAGTCTAGACCATAGCCTAGATCTAAATCATGGGCTGATATTCCTAGTAGGGGGGTCAAGTGAAATAAGGTCAGTGTGAAGGGATCTTGAGGGAGTTATGTCCCCTCTTATCACCTCAATAACTTTGATTTTGTCACATTTTTGTGAAGGAAAAAGGCGGCGCGCACAGCGCGCTTCGCATTTGCGTGGAGCTCATTTGAAAGATCCGCGAAAAAATTCCTATTTCAAGGAGAGAAAAATCAAGCTACCATCTTTGACATACCTTTGTCCGCGGACTCGATTAATTTGACTCGATAAACCAAAAATATCAAGCATGCTTGAGTTAAAAAACCGGTAACGGTCGAACCATGATAGATATTAGACATCGCTCTTGTTCTAACCAGAAAGTTCGAAAGTTGAAGCGCGAGAAAGTTGTATAAAAGTCAGGAGCGCGAAAAATCTTTCCTTGTTTTTCGACCTTCGTGTATGACGAATGTGAATCAAAAGTTTTTGCGAAAGAGTTTAAAACAAGAAGTTCAACTACTGAAAGCTTTTGCTTACAGATAAGTGATATTTTTTTTGCATTTCAGATAGCTACGTATCTAGCTACGTTAACAACAATACTAGTATTTTTAAATACTATAATTACGGTGTTGTCTTTAGTGTAGTCAATAGGTAGCCAGCTGCTGCTCTTTTTTATCGATCTACAACTTAGCAGTCTATTTTGGACACCTATTGTGGCATACCTTAAATATATAGATTGTCAAGTAGTGCTTTGCCATCTCTTAGACTGCTAGCTATCTCTCTATCTATTGTATGCCAAACAGGCAAACTTGTTTTTTACACCGAGGAAAGATGCAAAATTCAGTTAAAATGTTTACTTCAAAACGTAAACAGGATTTTGATTCCTCTGCAGGGGAGATAGTTTTTAATGCAAATCGGCTTGGTTTAACTTGGTTATGCTTTTAAAGTGCAACTTATATATTATATATTCTTATTATACAAATTATTTTTATTTTCAGGGCAAAATGGCAGAAGGTTCAGACGTGGTAGACAAGGGGGGTGGCCTTATTTTTTTCAATAGTTTTTAATTTATTTATTAGTGCCATTTCCCTTGACCCTTGATCCTCTACATAAAATAAAAAGCCTATTTGCTGTTGCAGTGTGAATTTAAACTTACGCTAGTTGTTGTTGTATGCTTAATTCAAAGTTGTTGTTGTTCCTGTTTTTCACTTACCATTTTTCAGTTCTTCCACCTGGTTTTCTAGTTTTTTAACCTTTTCGGTCAAACCCAATTTAACAAGTTCTCGTTTGGCTTCATCACGTTTAATTTACCGTAAAAGATGCCCTAAAAAACGTGAGGCACATTAGGCACATGACGTCTGATCAGCTGACGTCATGTGCCACGCAGTGTATGAGGGGGGGATTTTAAGATCACTTAAAGCCCGTTTTCCATTCAGCACAAATTTCAGTGCAGGCAGCTTTTTTCCGCTTTAAGTTGAAAAGTTCGAGCGTGGACGCCCAATCAAATTTCTCAATTTTAGAATCCTGCGCGGAAAAAATTGTCCATGTGGAACTGTGCGCTGAATGGAAAGCGGGCTTAATATTTCGCTATGTACAAGTTAAAAAAAAATGTGAGTCACATGAAGTCTGGATCACTAAAACAACGTCGATTTGACGTTGATCAGCTGACGTCATGTGCCAAGTGGTATATGAGGTCAACGACGAACATTGACGTATTTGTTTTCAGTGATGCGTTCGTTATGCACCAAGTTTATCATTTCAGATAAGCTAAGGAGTCTTGACAAAAGCATGAAACTGACATTAGCATTACTACAGCGAGATATGCCTGCTTCAACATTCAACACCACATCATATATCGGAAAGCATCCAACAAACAGGACCTGTATATGGCTTTTGGATGTATCCGTTTGAATAACTAAATTTGTGGATAACAAGACGAGTGCTAAACAGACAATATCCTGAAGGAACTGTCATGGAAACATACCAGGTAAACTTAATAATAACATGTTTATTGTTTATAAGAAACTAGTTTATGAGAGTAGAATCGTATTTGCCTAAAGAAAGACAAGGAATTTTATTAGTGAATGATATGAAAGAAACCTCGTAAGAAACTTTTATAATAAAGGACTTGGGATTTTGTAACCAAAAAGAAACAACAAACTATTTAAACTATATAGGTCTCTTTTAAAAAATAATTATGCCGAACAGTTAGGTATTATTGTGTTGAACTATAGTTTTAATACTATAGCATGTTCCCATCAAAAGTTATGGAGGGCGGACACAAAGTGCCACCCAAAAAGCCTATACCCAATAGGGTTAAGGGGGCATTGAGATATACTGCAAATCGCTTTTTATTCATTAACTTCTAAATTAATTGCTACGTTTTTAAAAAAAAAAATAGATTTTTGATTGGATCATGTATTGTACATATACCAAGAAGTTCCCTCAATTAAGTGAATGCCGTGGAAAATCATTCGATAGTATTGAAAAGGAGTTGTTAGTTGTTCTTAAATTTTTCAAATATTATTAAAATACAGAGACCAAAACGGACAATATTAATGAGTAAGTGTATTTTAATTGCATTTTCTAGCTTACTAAAAAAATCACTCATCTAACTAAAGTCCAATTTCATAAAAATCGTCAAGTTTAAGGTAATCCTCAAGTAATTTGTAGTACACGCTTTTCTTTTTATAAGAATGGTGTTTTTTTGTTTCAACATGGATATTCTTAACTTTTGGGCAAATATCATCCTAATATATTCTTAGCATATTCTTAGCACAGTGGCAACCCTCAGGGAAAATCTCGTCCTAGTTATTCTGATAGAGTATATTCTTAAAGGCAAACTGGTGTAAATGTTCCTAGGGTTGATGTCACAAAACCATTACTTAGCCATGAGTTTTTGCTTTTTAGTTATTCCATTAGGATGAATATTCTTACAAAGTGTAATTCTTAACTTTGTGAGCAAAAGTTCAAGATGAGCATATTCTTAGGATATTCCTAACTTTTTGTCCCATTTCATCTTCAATATTCTTATAAAGTATATTCTTATAAAAAGAAAAGCGTGTAGTAAAAGTTTCTTAATTTTTGAAGATTCTAATACTATGTTTCTTACTAGGTTTCTTACTAGCTTTCTTATAGATTTCTTAGAGATAAACTCAAATCCAGGAAAAAAGACTGATATTCTCCCGCAAAATTATATGTACTCTGATTAGTGAAATAAAATCGTTGAATATCGTTAAAGCCTGGGGATAATCAATTATGATATTTTCCCGCGAAATTATAAGTACTCTGATTGGATTGATCTAACCCGATTGACTCGAACACAGGAAATAAAAACGCTGAATATTGTTGAAACCTGGAAATAATCGATTATGATTGGTTTTTGGTAATTCGCGGTTCGAATGATTTTCGAATGTAATTTACGTATAAAACCCCCATGCTTCTAAAATAACCCCTTTTCGAAATTACTCTGCTAAAACAAATGTAAAATAGCCAGAAAATGAATCCTGAAAACGTTAATGATGAAATCCTCAGCGAATTCATTCAATCGATACCTGAAAGCTACCCAAACAACGTGAACCTCGATACTTTTGATAATGGCAACATTGATTTTGACAATCCATTAAGTCAGACGGAACAACCTGCGGATATTGCACCGATTGGGCAACATAACTTCGTTAACTATCCATCTTATGAGTATTTGAAGGCATATTGGTTTTGGCATGCTAATTATTGTCCACTTCAGCCGAAACTCGACGATTTTGCTTTGGATACTGCCATTAACACCCAACAAGACCAAACCGAGAACGTGCACAATGTTCTGCCATGTTTAACTTCTGGAACATTTGAATACAACAGTCTAAATGTAAGTATTGTTTTTTGTTTTTTTTAAATCATAGCATTCGAACACTTAAGGCCCTTTTCACATTATTGTAAAATAACAAACACGCACTTTTATTTTTTTTAATTTTTAAAAATTTATGTTATGTAAAGTCGGGTTTCCACTAAGCAAATTCGTTCGCACGAATTCTAAATGAAGCAATTACATTCGTTGAAATTGACGTCTCCTTATGGATGACGTCGCCTTCAACCAATGTCATGGCTTTATTTAGAATTCGTACAATCGAATTCGAATTCGCCTAGTTGAAGCATGACTTAAATTTCGCTCCAAAAATTAAATTTTTTTTAGGGTTAAATCAACTAAAATTGACAAAATTCAACAAAAATAGATCTGTGCAGAAGCGTGTTAGGTCAATCAATGACTAAGTACTCTCCTCTGTAGTTTTTAGTTTTTGAGACCGTCACTAAGGAGGCGGGGAAATCTAGTTAAAAAACTCAGTTATGTAATTCTCGAGTTATGACGTCATAATAAAGCCAAAATGTAGAAACTGTAGAAAATGTAAATCCGAGTTATGACGTCATAATGAAGTCAAAATGTAGAGCAATACCTGCTAGACTGAAAGAGTGCTTTGTAGTAGTTTTCAGTTTTGAAGCTGAAAACTATCCTTCAAAACTTTTATTCGCAGGTGAGATTCAACTGCAACTTTCAGGCTTGTATGGTCGTATGACAAAGGTTATACTGTAATAATTTATTTCCGTATTGCTAGGCTGACATCGCTAGTGCAATTGATAGACTAGCCTTATTGGAAAAAACACCAGATGCGAAAGTAAAAAGTAAAAATATGCTACATAAGGTAATACCAACCTCAAAAAATAATTTATCCGATCTGTTTGAATTCATATCATTTGAACTTATGTGTCCAGAAAAATGATGGTTATGTGCATCTATATTTACGACTCGCTACATCTTGCGGTTTGTAATCTAACTTTTCTAGCATGTGCCGTGTCACGTTTATAGCTATCACCTGATCACCTACAACTTTTCAAGAAAATAATAAAAAATTGGTGATGATCAATAATTAATGATAGTTAATTCTATATTTTAGCTGAGTCAACAATACAACATTTCGCAGGAATTTCGATTAAAACTGAGGGACAAGGTGCAGTCCATAATTGGTCCAAGAAGTGGAAATAACAAAATGCTTCGATTAAATGCTGGGGGTGTTTATTAAATATTTTCATTTGCATTTGATTGGTATAAAAATTAGAACATATAAATTTACGACCACCACAATCAAGATATAGCTTGTTCATACTACAGTATCAGAGAAAAATACACACTTCTTTTCTATTCCTCCCATCGGGATATACAATACTACAAATATCGGAGATATTGGCGATATGTTTCGAAAGCACA